>PVKP010030051.1:0-28329 GCA_004027715.1 Plecturocebus donacophilus
CATACCCCAGCGTATAGTGCTCCCCTCCCTGTGTTCATGTGTTCTCATTGTTCAACACCCGCTATGAGTGAGAACATGCGGTGTTTGATTTTGTGTTCTTGTGTCAGTTTGCTGAGAATGATGGTTTCCAGGTTCATCCATGTCCCTACAAAGGACACAAACTCATCGTTTTTGATGGCTGCATAATATTCCATGGTGTATATGTGCCACATATCACTTCAGATAGATATAAATGCTATGAAGTTCTCATACTGACTCTTGTTGGCTTATAGCAGATTTTAATAGATTATATGGTAGATACAAACCATGGGTTTAAGCAAGGTGGAGGATCAGATAGGAAACACCCATACAAAGCCAAAATGCTCAAAAGGTACCATCTAGCTAGGTAAATCATAAAAAACAAAATTCACTCTACATAAAGATATGCAGAGGATAAATATCCTATATTATTCCTGGCTCCAGGTAAAATGAGAAAAAGAAAAAAATATACATAACCCTCAGAAGTCTCATCTGCTAGCCCACATACAAGCAAGTTTAAAGCAGAATTATTACTACATGTGTTTTATGAAAAACTCCAAGTTGAAGTTTTAGAGTAGTCTTGAGGTATTAATGTCTCTAGATGAAATGCATTTGAAGAAAGAAAAAAGGAAAAGTATGGAGAGGGTCTACAGCTTTTTAAAATTCTCGTGTAAAATTGTAAATGATATGCAGCTTCTAGAACTGGCATAGAAATTAGAAATAAATTAAATTAGAAATACAATGAATAAAATAAACAACACATTAAATGCAGCTTCTGTGAGAATCAATGAACTGGAAGACAGATCTGAAAAAAATCACCCATGAAGTAGGATAGAGAAAGTCAAGGCTGGGAAATGATTTTTTAAAAGAGTTTGAGAAATATGGAAAATAGATTGAGAAGCTTTAAAACATATCTAACTAGAATTCCAGAAAGAGATAATAAGGAAAATGTAATAAAGAAATGTTAGAAAAGACAATGGTTGAAGATTATCCAGAATTTATGAAAGATGCCAATTTTCAAATTCCAGAAACACAATATATCACAAGTAAAATAAATAAACATAAGTTTATATCTATACACAACATAGCTAAACTGTAGGATACCAAAGATGAAGAGAAATTCTAAAAGCAGTTTAAAAAGGCGGATTAAAAACAAAAGAAATAACACTTTGATTCATAGATGAAATTTTAAGAAACAAAGAAAGTAAAACATGGAATAGCATTTTCCCCTTGAAGTTGCAGGGAAAAAAGGTAACTGAATAACCAAAATCCTGTATCTACTAAATATCTTTAAAAAGAGGGAAAATAAGTGTTTTTTATATGTTTACTTCCACAGAGTAAGGCTTAAATAATTTTTAAAGGTGCATTTAAGTAAAAGAAAAGTTGTACTAGGAGAAAGGTTTAAAATGTAAGCATAGTGAACAATTAAACGTTAAACATGGGGCAAGCCTAAATCAACTGCAGTTGTATAAAGCAATGCCATCACCATGGAATTTATAAAATCTTGATGAAGCTAAAGTACTGAAAATTAAATGAAGAGATATTATAAAGGTCAGGAGAGAATGATTTGTGATTAAAATGATCTAAGGAATTTTGCTTGAGAATAAGACAAACATATTAAAAATATAATTTATCTTAAATAATATATTAAAGTTTCTAGGGTACTCACCAAAGAATAGAAATATAGCTCATATTCAAATAATCAAAGGAAAGAAAAAAAGATAGGGTGAGAAAAAAATACTAGACAGAATAAAATAATATGGTAGCAATTAGTCCAAACAATTTCAGCAATCACAATGAATGTAACTATTTATCACACAAAAGGTATATAAGAACCCCATAGAGAAAATTATATACTCTTACTAAAAGATATTGAAGAATATCTAAATAAGTACAAAAATGTACTATGTTCATGGTAATGAGGACTCAATATTATAAAGCTGTCAGATTTTTTCATATTGACCTATAAGTTTAAATATCTATAATCAAAATCTCATTTTTTGGTGGAAAATGAAAACTGATCATAAAAGTTTTAGTAGCCCCCTCCCCTCTTATCTACCAGGAATACATTCCAAGACCCCCAGTGGATGCCTGAAACTAGATATATTACTGAATCCAATACACACTATAATTTTTTCTTATACATACATACCTGACAAATTTTACCTTATAAATTAGGTACAGTGAAAGATTGCCAATAATTAATGATAAAATAGAACACTTATAACAATATGCTACAATAACAGTGATGTGGGGCCTGGTGCAGTGGCTCACATTTATAATCTCAGCACTTTAGGAGGCTGAAGCATTTGAGCCTAGGAGTTTGAGAACAGCCTGGGCAACATAGTAAAACTCCATCTCTACAAAAATAAAAATTAAAAATTAATTGGGCATGGTGGTGCATGCCTGTAGTCCCAGCTACTCAGAAGGCTAAGGCAGGAGGATTGCTTGAGCCCAGGAAAAAAAATTCTAGGTAAAGTGTTCATTCATAATAAATAATCAGACAGGGTCCCACTTGCAGGAAAAGTACATGTCCTGAGTGTTCAAGGGAAATGCAAGCTGGATGTCCCTTGTAACCCAGTGTGCACACACCTGCATTGCTGGGATGTTTCTGCCCATTGTTTTGCTGGTTTGTTTATTCATTTCTCTAATGAAGAATCACATTGATAGAATATAAAATAAATGAGTCCATAATTGGCGTATTTATCAGAATACTATGTTTTGCTTTTACCTCATGGGAAAATAAATGTCATATTAATGCTCTGCACATAAAATCCACTTTTGAAACAATGTTACCTTTTGTTATAGAACTTTTAAATATTAAAATTTAAAAAAAAACATGGAGTGAATGTGATAGTCATTTTTCTCCTCACACATCTTAGTCACCTACATTCTATCCTTTTAGTTATTAAAAAGAAATATATTAACATTTAGTGCCCTAATAGTGAGGGGGTAGAGTGAAAAAGAGGTGGAATATCTAGTGGTTCATTATTTTTAGATGAGAATGTATTTGAACTTGACAGGAATGTAGGAGTCAAAAAAATCTGAATGCCAGAGTTTTTCTCACTTAAATTGCAGAAATACAAAGTCTGGTATTTACAGCCCAACTAATGATTTTCCTAGTTTATTATAAATAAACATTTAACATTCACCACATGCAGCTAAAAAATAAATGAGATATTGTAGACACCTAAACAAAACAAAAGAGAAGAAAATTTCTGTTTTTAATGTATTTATGAGCTAATAGGGACAAAGACACATAAGAAAAAATAACATCAATTATAAAGTGGCACAGAGTCCTGTAGTTTTTAGTGAGGCATGAATGAATGGAGATGGGGAAGTCCCCAGAAAATACTTCTTCATGACATAGTGATTAAGCTGGTTGCGGTAATTATTAAAGGCTGGTTAATACTTTGACAAGATAAAGGGGGTGTTAAGGTTAGAAAAACTGTTAAGATCTAGTGATAGGTTGATGGTAGGTTAAACATGGGGTGTTTATGGGAACTAGTAAAACTTCTAATTTGTCTACAGTTTTCCTCTCTAGGAATGCTATTGACATTTTGTGTAAGATAATTTTTTATTTTTTGAGACTGTCCAAAACATTGGAGAATCCTTAGCATTCTGGTCCCAGCTCACTAAATAGCAATAACATCTCTTTAGTCCTTGGGAATGCAAAAAAAAAAAAAAAAAAAAAAAGCCTTCTACAGTTCCAAAAAGCCCAGGATGAAGAGAGAGAGAGACAGTATCACTCTCTAGAACCACGATCATATGATGGAAACGTGTATCACTGAGGATTTTGGACTCCTGAATCAATGATTTCACTTAATTTTAGAGGCGTTGGAGAATTATTGAAGGTTTTAATGCAAATAATATAATTGGAGATTTCCATAATAAAGATTATGAAGGTAGTAGGTGGGTTAAAGCATGAGGAAGCTGGAACAAGAGAGAAGTTAAAGATGTTGCAAAAGCTAGGAAGCAGAGAGGCCAAGGCTGAATAAATGAACGGGAGTTCAACTGTTTGTGTGTGTGTGTGTGTGTGTGTGTGTGTGTGTGTGGTATGAGTTGGAGCCATGGAATTGTAGAAATGACAAGAAGACCTATGGAAAGAAGAGAAGCAATGTGTGAGAGCATTTACAGTGATCATGAATGCGGTGCTGAAATTGCTGATTGCAGTGAGTTGACAAGAAGTTAGGGATTGAGAAAGGATCGAAAGATTGGAAGAAAAGAGAAAATTGGAAAGTTTTAGTACAAAAAAGAGTGTTAAGAGAAGTGGTAGGTAAAAGAGGGGAGTGTTTGACCTGGGGTGATGAGGAGGAGACACGGCCACTGTGATCTGGTGAGCATCTGCTCCACTGCAGCAAATAAACACGGTCCCTTTGCTACTCTCCCTTCTTCATTCCTCCTAGTTACATCAGTTTCATGGTGCTATCACCTTACACAATTGCTGTAACCCAGAAAAACTATGCATAAATTAAAATTTTATAAGTTATATTCAACTTTTATAAAACGAATTCCATTCTAAGTGCACTAGGCAAGCTTTCTATTTAAAGAAACCTTTGATGGACCCTTTTGTAGTATGAAAAATTAATCCCAAATGTATCTGTTTTACAGTTTCAAACTCTGGATCCCTGGTTTTCTTCTCCCGGACAGCTAACTAGGTCATATCATTCTATTCTCAGAGTCCAGCCCCACACAAACACTAATTGGTTTTCACATCTGAAAGGTTGTGTATCAGTTTGTCATTTCTAAATTTACATGATGTAATCCATGTACAAGATGGGAGATTTCATACCCTGTGGGAGGAGCAACTGCCACATGCTTAGTTTTCCAAATATATCTAGAGACACAAAATATTTTAAAAGAGGCAGAACTTCAAGAGTCCATTTCTCAATCTCAGATTTTACCAATTTGTGGGTTTGGTAGGAATTAGGGAATTCCTATTTTCTGTGGAGAAAATCTCTGACACAACTTTCCACCCCTAAATTTATTTCATAAAGAAAAACGGTAATAAGAAACAAATATAGAAACAACCAAAAACCCCATCAAATCAAGCATTACAAAACTCAAACTTACCGGATGTGAACTTCATGACCAAAAATTGAAAAGTAAATGCATCATTTTTCAAGGCATTGCTGGGGAGTCCCCACACCCATACATTAGTAGGGACAATAGGAAAAACCTTGTACTGATTTTTCAGCATCATAATGCCATACTATAAAAATTACATTATAACTCTGTAACTTGAATGATCTAGAAAATCCAAAGATCAGAGGTTACTGGTACATTGCAAGGACTTTTGGCAGGGACTATGCAGGTAATAAGTCATCAAAATAGTCCCCTTTGAGCACAGATGCCATTTCACCTTGGCTTTCTCTTTCCTCTTCCATTTCTCCCATTAGCTGTACCCTCTTCTTACAGAATGACCAGAAGGTTAGCATTGTACCATTCCCTTACAGCATGTTTCTAATACTTGGTTGTATATTGGAATCACCTGGGGAACTTAAATCATTCTGATGCCTGGGTGCCAAACCCATGGATTTTGGTTTAATTGGTCCTGGGCACTGGTACTTGGAAAAGCTTCCCAGATGATTCTAATGTGCAGCCAAAGCTGAGAAGCACTGTCTCACAGGCTGTTAAACTCATGGCCCTGCTGTACTTAGTCCATCAATTCTTATGTCCTTGGGCTCTTTGACTTTAAGCACCTATTGATCACTGGTCTCACTTCCTCTGCCTTCAAAGACACAAGCTGAAAAGGCAGGCTTGGGAAAAATAGCTGAATTTATTCACAGATTGAGTTTGAGGAGAAACTGGAATCCAGCAAATACAAGTATTGGCAAAACATATCAAGCTTCTGGAACATGCCACCTCCTATGCCAGAGAAACTCAGAAAGTACAGGAGAGTCCTGAATGAGAATTCCAGCTTTGCCTACTTACTCTCCATTAACTTGGAAATGTTGCTTGCCTTTTCTGAGCCTCGGTTTCCTCATCTATAAAAATTGGAATACCTACTTCCTAAGGCTGAATTAGGTGACCATTTAAAGGTTTAAAATAGTGCCCAGCATGTTCAATAGTGACAGCTATTTAAATGAAAAGAAAAGAGAAAATAGTTAAGACTCATTCACTGATTACACACCAAGTGAATAATAATTACCATTTATTAAGCCAACTTATCTAATTTTTTATCCCTTATCTGCTCAACAAATATTTCTTACTGACTTTATGCCAATCATACTGCTAGATACTAAGGATACAGTAATGAACAGAACACACCTAATTTCTATCTTGACACATTTTAAAACTTAGTTAAATGCTTTACCTATTTCTAGAGTTGATTTCAAGTAGCGCAAGGATTGAGCTTACTTGGAGGAATGGTACTAACAAACTGACCATGAATGCACCCATACAGCAAATCCTCAAGGAAATGCCATGCTGTTAAGAGAAACTTGCACCTAGCAGACAGACAAACACTTATCAGAGTTCCATAACAGTCATGAAAGGCCAGAAGGCTATAAAACAGTTTATGAGAATATCAAAGGGAAGAGCTCAAAAAAGCTGATGTTTTTTTTTCACTCAACATGTAGTTGTTTAAAAAATAAACTAGTAGTGGTATACATCTCTAGATTCTTGAAGACCAGAGAAGCTCTGTTCCCTCCACCCCTCATTTGCCTAACTGGCACCGCTGCTGTGCCTCCTATTCTGTGTAGTTCTCCATGTATTGTGAATCCTGTGACTTACCTACATTATTAGAACTATATTTTTTGCTTGGTTCTGCTGGCATCTTTCAATCAAGTAGTGCCACTGCTATGACAATAGTAACTCTCCTTATAACAACTCTAAGAGCTGGTATTATTACCAGTATTTTACATGTGAGATTTAAATGACTTGACCAAGGTCATTGAGCTAGTACATGGCAAAGCTAAGATTTAACCTTACATCTGTCTGATTCCGCAGTCCATCCTCTTAACCTCTGTTTCAAGTGGACAAACCTTGAAACAGACTGTGCTTTAGAAATATCAAAATCTGGCTGTTCAGAGAAATAACATTAAAAGCCACAAGTAGAGAATAAGAACAGCAGATTGAACTGGAAAATGATGATGTGACCAAACCTAATGTAATCTTGGCCTATGGGTCCTTTTGAAATTATGTGAAAGACTAAAATCCAATAAAAATGGTGTCCAGTTTTTGTGGTTATCAATCAAAACTACTGATACTTAATTTTATGACAGTCCATAGATTAAAGACTTCATGAATCAGAGTACCATCTCTTCATAGCTGCAGCTGCAACTCTTTTGTCAGATAAGGAATATAATAACTACAGCTAAAAAAGCAACAATTGAAATTTGTAAGTTGTATAAAAACCCCTGCTAACTCCAGATAATCTTTTCCCACTTAAGGCCTTTACTCTGATACTGTAGTGTATAAGTGTGCATGTATATGTAGGTGCAGGTGTGAATGTGTATCTGTAACTGGGCCATGTGCAAATGCTTTGGCACTCGTGGAAGGAGAGAGATTTTAAATCAGACTTTTCTGGTCTTCGACGGGTTGGAAAGTATGCACTCTATAGGGTGCCTATGAAGCTCACAGTGACTGCCTTCTTTGCTCCCCATCTAGAACAGGGGCTCCTGAGAGCCATGTTTATATTAATTAAATATGACCCCATTCTTACTCCAGCTATCCATGACTTTTGCCATATGGCTTTGCAGTTCTTCCCACTAGAAATCAAGTACATTTTTTCTTCCTATTGATGTTGAAGTCAGCTGTGAAATTTGCCAATGGAATGTTGTCAGAGGATACAACTTGAGCAAAGGCTTTAAATGTGCATGTAAATTCGGGCTTGTCCTCTTGAGTTACTAGCCTTTGTCTATGAGAGGAATATTCCTCAGGTAGTATGTTCTCCCATGTGGGTATTCAAGGAGGGTGAGAGACACAAGGAACAGACCTGAACACAATCTGTAGCGCACAGTTAAGCTCATCCAAAATGAGCCCACAAACAAGTGAGCAAGAAATAAATGCTTATGATTGTATACCCCTGAATTCTGAGATGGGTTATTATACAAAATTATTATAGCACTATATGACAGATATCTTTCTCCTTGAAACTTAACATTTAAGCTGAGAGACAAAGAGACTACCTATTGGGAACTGGGGCAGGTAAATGGCAGATCTAGCTATGAAAGAATGCTGACCTCTTTTTCTCTTTTTCTGACTTACCTCTTTGCTTAATCTTTTTATTTTTGCTCCTTTTTTCATCAAGGTAAAGTTCACAGAACATAGAATTAACCATTTTAAAACTAGCAATTCCGGGGTATTTAATACATTCACAGTTTTACAATCACCACTTCCAATTCCAAAATATTTTCATCAGCCCCAAATAAAACTGGGTGACAATTAAGCAGTCACTCCCAATTTCTCCCACCTCCCTATCCCCTGGAAGCACCCATCTGCTTTTTGTTTTTATAGATTTACCTATTGCTATGGACTGGAGTGTGACCCATCTCAAATTCACATGTTGAAACCTTAGCCTCCCATGTGACTGCATTGAAGAGAAGGCCTTCAAGGAGACTATTAAGGTTAAATGAAGTTATAAGTGTAAAGCCCTGATCCAGTAGAGTTGGTGCCCTTATAAGAAGATAAAGAGACACCAGAGCTCTCTCTGCCATATAAGAACACAGAGAAAAGGTGGATTTCTAGAAAACAGGAAGAGAACCCCCACCAGAACCCCAACCATGCTGGCAACCTGATCTTGGACTTCCAGCTTCTGGACTGTGGTAATAAATTTCTGTTGCTTAAAGTACCTAGTATATGGTATTTTGTTATGACAGCCCAAGCTTTATCTGTTCATTAGTTGATGGACATTTGGGTTGTTTCCACCTTTTGTCTATTATTAATATTGCTCTATAAATATCTGAATACAGGTATTTGTTTAAGTACCTATTTTTAATTTTAGGGTATAATTCGAGGAGGAGAGAAATTTCTGGGTCACATGGTAATTCTCAGATCCCTGAACTTTTGTTGCTCAGATCCTCAAAGCTGTTTCCTGGTTTTCATGCAAGAATTCTTCCTTGGATGTCATAAAATAGCCCCAGAATACTTTTAATACATCCCTTTTGTTGCTCTAAAATAGACATCTCTTACTTAAGCTAGCTTAATGTCTGTTACTTGCAACTAGAGGACCTAGACTAACAGAGAATAAATTTTCTAATTTTTAGTCATAAGAAAAATGGGCCGAAAACTCCTCTTTCAAAGTTCTTCAGAGAGGTGGTCAACCCCTGTAGATAGTAATCAGTTGACTGTCTTGATAAGATTCTGAAATAAGACTTTACTATGAGATTTGATTAGATTACCACTCACCTTTGGGAAAAGGCAGCATAGGACCTTGCATTTAGAGCATATTCCAATTCAAAACGACTTCTTAAAGCTGCCACATGACTCCTGCCAGGTCCTCCCCGACTCACCAGGCAGTCAGAAGATGAAGATGGTGAGAGAGATCCACTGCTGTTACTTGATGCAGGAGACATCAGCTGAGTGGAGGAGAGGCAATTTCAATGGTTTAATACTTTCAACAGGTGTGAAGGCATAACATAAAATACGGATTTAACTTTCTATTCTAAGGTTTCCCATATTTTAATTTCTATCCACTTCAGCTTGCTTCTGGCTTTTCCTTTCAGGGAAAACCTAATGGCAACATCTGGATAGCTTAATTTACTTTTTTGACCCAATTCTGTGCCGAGAGCTGGCCTGTTTAATTTACGTTCATCTTTCTGAAAACACAGTAGGCCCAAATCAGATTCAAAAAGTATATTTAGAAGGTTATTATTCAGTGATCAAAAGATTCTTCACATTCTTCACTACGGCAATAAGATTGATGACAGAGTTCCTTTAAATCATAGCTAAAATTATTCCCTTTACATGAAATTATTCCCTTCAAGTAAAATGAATTTACACACTTTTCCAAGAATATATCAATTTTATAAGATGAAAAACGCTTTAATGCCTGGCAAGTGTTTTCCCATATTGAACAGGCCAATCCCTTTGCCACATGATAGTTCTTCAGATGTTTAAAAACAGCTGCTGGACTCATCCTAATTTTCTCTTTTCTGTGATAAGCATCACTAGTTTCTTCAACTGGTTTTCATGTTACGTGATTTTCAACTTATTCACCAGTCAAATCTCTCTCTTCTAAAATGTGTATCCCAGTTTTAATTATTCCTTTAAAAGGCTTAAGTACACAACTGGGTACCACCCGGCTATTTCAGAACAAGAATAATCATATCTTTTATTTTGCAGCAAGAGTCACTTTATATTCTAACTCCCAATGAGCTTTTTATCCACAAGCACTCATGATGCTCCTAAGCCATGTCTCCATCATTTGATACTTTTATTATTTCTTCTTTGGCTCTGACACAGGACACTATATTTATATGTATTCCTGTTGAAATTATTCTTATTAGACATGTACTATTACTTCATCCTCCAAGATCATCTAGAGTCCTGCTTTCAAATATTTTCTGTCCCTCTTAACTTTATTGTATCTGCACATGAGATGAGTAGCTCCTTCTTGGCCTTGGTCTAAGCCATTGACTGAAAAGTTGAAGAGTAGGGAGGATAGTCTTATTATGGAACTGCACAAGTCAGCCTCTTTAGGCCGACTCTGGTCCATTAATTACTGCAACTCAGTTCAGCAAACTCTCTTAACATATAGACCATTCATCTTCTGCCCTGGGGACAGAGTATAAATAAGAGGTTTGATCAACATATTACAATAAGACAAGCTAGTTTAGCAGATCCTATCATGGTCCTTTTCTCTGGAATCCACCTCCAGATGGATCTATCCCATTAGGCTTGGAGCAAACTTGCTGGAATCCTATGTTTCTAAATGAGAGGACATTTTAAATTCAAGCCTTGAAGGTGTCTCTTAACACCCAAGGCTTGTAGAATGGGTGTAGAAAGCACCCATTCTACAGATGCTTTTGTCCACAGGGCCTGCTGAAGCCCCACCAAATATATGACTACTTCTCCCCACTTTCTGTAAGTCCCAGGACTGAAGAAGAGAAAGGAAAGAGGATCTTAGGTCTAAACACTGAAGCTTCTTTCCATACAAAAGTTTTTTTTTTAGAAATTCCAGAAAAGAGTCATGAGACAGAGCCATTCACTGCAGGCTGTAACTGCAACTAGGTCCAATGACTCTTTGTTGAGACTATTTTTTTAAGGGAAAAAAACCCTGCTTTTCTTGGATGGCTCCACTAGAGACTTAGCTGTGCAATCTCAGGTTAATGCTATTTCTCTCTATTGTTGCTCCTCCCCTGCATATGCAGATGCATACCTGATCCTGTACGTGTGATGTATGTCTTCCTCTGCCAGTAGCACTTATTTGCATTTGAGAATATATTATTTTTGAATCAGTGTGCATGTTTTAGTTCCCTCGCCTATTTTGAAATGCTATCTCTTAACCAGGTGTATGGAAAATTAAGGCAATTATAAAGAAAATTAAAGCAAACAGCTTTAATATGGAAAGAAAATTCCATTAGCCTGATTACCAACATATATCACGTTAAGTAACATATATGTGGTGTGAAAGCAATGCCTTCCAATTAATTTATGCATATATTTTATTGATAATTTTTCTTTTTGCATTGAATGTAAATGAACAATAGCTTAACATTTTAGCTTACATATCTCTGTATGAAGAAACTCTTGCATAAAAAATTGACTTAATAATTACCTTCTAAATGTATTTGTTACACTTTCCAATATTTACTTATCAGTTTTTTAAGCTGAGTATGACGATGTCCATTTGCCTGCCCTATTATTTTTTGGAAGGGCTTAAATTCACTGTGACTTTGCCTTTGTCCCTGTAGATACAGCTAATTCTGCTCCACTCTAGAAATTTCATGAATAGGGTAAATATGGATGGAGTTATGGGTCCTCATAATAACTTTTCATAAGTACCATCTCACCTACATTCCCTGACAGCCTTGGATATTCAGGGCTTTTTTATGGACACATTTCAAAAGCTAAACTTTTTACCTCGATGTTGCAGAGACACTCTTCTAACTTCATGACAACTTCAGAAAACTCGGGTCTTCCCTGTAAATAGAAAAAAAGAACCTTTTCTTTTCCCCGAAGAACAAAAGGAAGGAGACTCTCTTTGGATTTTAAAATTGGGTATTAGCATTTGCAAAGAATGAGATTAACAATAAAGTATATTTTTATTTAAAATACACTTTTATTGAAGTGTTAATTGAATGTTCATTTGCTGTTCATGGAGGAATGTTGAGTCTCCCTCTGATAAGAGTTTTAAGTCAGAATTTGCAACTACATTCAGATAATGAAATAGTGGAAAAGCTTTAATTAGCTTTGCATGTTTTTAAATGGCAGGTTTCCTCTTCAAAATGAAAGAATAATAGCGAATACTAAAAACTATTAACTATGTCAGTGCCTTGTAATATGCTGCACACTATGTATAAAAAGAACTGCTAAAGCTAGATTTATAATGAACTTCACTTTTGAAAAGATCATCTCAGATTCAAAACTAAGACGATGATAGAAACCTCAGAACTATGCCTTACTTTAGGGTATAAGATAAGCTTTTTAAATCTTTAGACAGTGTCATTTAAGTTATTGACCATTATAAAGCTTTGTGTCAGATGAGTTTGCTTAAAAAAAAGTTGCATTCCAAATCTATTTCAAACTTTGTTCCAATTGCAAGGGATATAAAAATGATTATTGGAGAAATTCTTCGAAGTTTAGAAAATGTTGGCCTCTTTTGAGGAAATTATTTGCCTTCTTTTGTTGGATCCTAAAACCACACATTCTATCATTTCTCTCTATGAAACTTTCACTACCTGGAGGTGGAGAGCCCAATTTAACATTCAGGTGCAGTAACCAACTAACTTAGATTCTTAGTAAAACAATTTGTCCCTTACTATCTAGCACACCCCTGAGAACATTGCTTCCCTTATAAGCTGTTGCCTCTCACAATCTCCTTGTATCTCTAGGTTGGTGGGAGCAGTGGGAGCAGTGATAGCAGTGGGGTGAGCAAAACCCCGTGTCTTCCTTGCTATCGCTGCTACTTCCAAATGGTTTCTCCTCTAAACACCATCAGCCTGTCAGGCTATACCACCAGAGTCTAGTCACACCACCTCATTCTTTGGGGATTTTAAAAGCTGGCTTACTTCATACTCTCTGATACTACTCTTTGTACTTTTATTATCCGTATAAACGGTCATTAAAATAGCCTGACTTCTGGGTTCCTTTGCTTACTCTTCTCTAATGAGCTTTTCCTCCAAACCCCGTTAGTCGCTCAGCCTTTTAGTTATACCCTAGACACTACCACGACCAATGCCGGCAACCCCTCCATACTCTCCAACCTCTCAGTCTTTATTAGACAACTCTCTGAGCTCTGTCTCCTTTCTCTCTAGCTCACTTCTTCTAGAAACCCACCTCCAACAGTCTTTGATCACACTGGTTCTTAGAAGCCATTTTACCACTTAAAAAAAAACAAAACAAAACAAGAGCTTTTTATTATGAGCATTTGCAAATATGTCCTAAAGTAGATACTCTTCTATCTGCCTATCTACCCACCTACCTATCTTTTGCCCTACTTGTTCTCTTGCTCATTTCATCATCTTTCACTGTCACTTTACCTTTACCTACCTTATATTTCATTTCCATTTATCACTTAGATTCACTTCCAACTATCACTCCCTTCCACATGTCCTCAGCTTCCTTGCCTCATCTTGCATCTTGCACACTACTAAAAACATCCTAGCATTTATTGAATCTATTCTGCCTGGTCTCACTTCAAAATCATGACCCTCTAACCGCCCATAGATCATCAGTACTGCTCAGAGAGACAATTACATATTTCCAGCCCATTCACTCTTTCACATTTCAGATGGTTATTTTGTACTTTCTCCTGTCTCCTCAAACCTTTAGTTTCCACTGCTACGTTGAACTACTCCCCCATGACCCCCATAATTTGCCCTGACTTTTGTTTCTGTGGATGATCTTTGCCTAATTCTGAGGCCAATTCCTTTACTTGTGTGCTCCAGCAATAATTCTCTCATCTATTTTTTGCATTGTTCATGTTCTGTCTTTATTGTTTAATCTCCTCCAGTATACAGACATACTATACATTCTCCTATCTTAAAAACAAACAGCAAAATAAAGCTCTTAACATCTCTTCTTCAAGTTTCTTCAAGCTACTGCTCCATTGCTGTTTACCTTTACAGCAAAATTGTTCTAGAGTCATCTAAATTTGCTGTCTCTAATTCCCCTCCTCCTATTTGCAATCTATCCTAATCAAGCTTTCTCTTACAACACTGCTGAAACTGCCCTTGTCAAGGTTACAAAGATCTCCTCATTGCTAAATTCAGTGGTTACGTCTCAGTGGTCATCTCACCTGGCATAGCATTAAATACAAGCAACAATTCCTTTGTCCCTGAAACACGTTTTTCAATTGGCTTTGAGGACATCATTTTCTTTTTTTTCTCCTCTCATTGGCTTCTTCTTAGCCTCCTCTTTTGGTTTCATCTCTCCTCCTTATCTTTAAGTTTTTAATTGCCCCAAGACTCAGTCTTTGAGTCTCTTTACCCTTGAGTTAATCTGTTGAGGAGTTAATTCAGCTTCATGCCTTTAAGAAATAACTCCCAGATTTCTATCTCTAGCCCAGAACTTTTTCCTGAACCCTAAAGTCATACATGAAATTAATTATATTTATAGCCTTCCCCATTTCAGTAAATGAAAACTCCATCCTTCTGCTTGCAGAGGCAAAAAAAAAAAAAAAAAAAAAAGAAGAAAAATAGTTGATCTTTAACTTCTCTTTATCATACTTGCCTCTAACGTATCAGCGAATTATAATGATCCTACCATTCAGAATTTGAATGATCAAGTAGCTTATATTAGATCAACCCACCTACAGAGAACAACTAAAACTCTGGACAAAATGTAAATGACAGCTTACCTGAAGGCACTGGAAAGTTAATAAAAGCAAGTAGATCCTGGAGGGGAGTGAGTCACTTAAAAGAAAGGAACTAGCATATTTCCCACCTCGCTTGCCCTCTCTTTCTCTCTCTCTCTGTATATCATTTAGCCTGAGGGTAGACTGTTTCTGTATTTTAGGAAACAATTAAAATTCTGATGGTTTGCTCGTTTGAAAGACCAGAGGACAGAATTCAGGAAAACTGCAGTGTATCAGTTATTGTTTTATAACAAATTACCATAAACCTAGTGATTTAAAACAATGTCCATTTATTATCTGTTTTCATGGGTCAGGAGTCCAGTATAGACTAGCTTGGTTCTTTGCTCAGAGTTTCACCAGACTGAAATCAAAGAGTCAGTGGGCACTGTGATTCTCATCTCATCAAAGAGGCTCAGGGCCTGTTGTAAGGTCATTGGCTGTTGGCAGAACTCATTTCTTTGTGGTTGTATGACACATGTCTCTTTTCTTGCCAATTGTTGCCCAGAAATGACTTTCAAAACCTAGAGGATGCCTACAGCTGCTTGCCGCATAGGGAGTTCACAACATGGCTGTTTGCTTTTTTTTTTCTGATGGGCAAGGGGACATGCCTCTGACTTCTTACTCCGTGACCAGTTGTAAAACTTGTTCTGTTTTTAAAGGGCTCACCCAATTAGGCAACGCCCACTTGAGATAATCTTCCTTTTGCCATATGATGAAACATAATCATGGGAGTAATACTTCATCATATTCACAGGTTTTGCCCACACTGAAGGGGAGGGTTTCCACATGGCATGTACAGGTAACAGGAACATTGCAGGCCATCTTAGAGTCCTGCTTATCACAAATGGGCAGGAGAAAATGAGAAGAGATCCTGGAAAAAGCTCTGGAATCTATGTGTAAATTCTGCTTAAATCTCTAGTTGGTCCCCAACCACATAGGCATGAGGCCGACTAGCCAGCCAGTTAGAGCTAAAATAAATGAACTGAGATTAGATCTGCTGCTCCATGCAGGGCATTCTTCTTACTATTTTCTCAGACTGGAATTATCTAATGCTTATTTTATGCCCATGGAAATTCACTGCACTCTGCAAGGTACAACTCACAAGCTACATCCTTCTTAAAACATCCAAGTTATTCCACAAAATACTTATTCACTTGTATTTAGATTTACTTCATTTCTCCTTGTGTTATAGACAGGTATTTACATGTCTATCACTAGCTAGAAAGTGCTTTGATGATAAGCGATGCTTTATTTACTCTTATACACCAAGCACGTTCCATCAGACAGGTTAAATGAGCTCAAATTTGTTAAATTAAATTGCATTGTTATAATAGAAAAAATCATCTGGAATATGCTTACCTCTGATCCTTGTCTATGCCATATCATCTCTTGCTTATATCACTACAATTGCCTCCTATTTTTTCTACTTCTGTTCTTTGCCTATCTGAAAGTAAGTTCCCAATACAGTAGTTAGAAATCATCATTTAAAAATATACATTGGACCAAGTAATGCCACTCACTATAGCCTCCAATTATTTCCTATGTTATTTGGTTAACAACTCCATCTCTAAGTTATGCAACAACCTGCTCCTGTGATTCCATGCCTCCTTTTCTTCCCCTTCCTCTTGTGCACTTCACACCAACTTCCTCATGCCCTTGAGAACTTTGCATTGGGTTCTCTCCACCATGACACACTAACACCTTCACCTTTTCCAACTTATTGTTCAAATGTGGTTTTATCAGAGACAGACATTTTCCTTGTTTGTCATATTTAGAGCTCTCAGACCAATGTGATCTCCTTTTCTTGTTTTATTTATTCTATAGCACTTATCACTACATGACTTAATACATATTTTATGTTATTTGTTTATTGTTTATATCCTTTTATAGAAAGTGCACTTCACAAGGGCAGGGGCTTGTCAGCCACTGCTCCATACCTAGTACTGTGAGCAGTGCCTAGCATACAGAAGGTGATCTACAAATGCTTGCTGTACAAATGATATAATTAATCATTTTATGTTTTTTTTAAGAGTTTATTTTGTTCTCAAACTATCTTATTATATAGGTAGAGGGTTTTATTATAATTTGCTCCTTGTTTTATTTACTTATTTTTTTAGATCAACCAGGGAAGACACTACAAATGAATTGTCTTTCTTGATCATAAAATTCAAATGATGTTATATATTTCACTGGGGAGTTGGAAAAGCATAAGAATAATGGCAAAATTTAACATTTACTAAACACTTAGAGTACCCATTCAACTCTTATAATACTCTGCATTGTAGGGATTTATTATTATTTCGATTTTACACATGAAAAAGCAGAAAATAACAAATGAAATATTTTTTCTAAGATCATGCAGTCAGTAAAAACAGAGCAGAATTCAAAACTAAGTAGAGCTTGTGATCTTAATCTTGGCTTCATACTCACTCCCTAGGTGTAGCATTTAAATCTATAAGGAGTAAGAGTTTAGTTGTAATCATGTAAGATTCAGTGCTTGAGATTAGCTTTGCACACTAGAAGAAACATTGGATTGAAAGTTAAAAGACTTGGTTAAATACCTACCAGCTATGTGATTTAGGATGGTTTATTAACGATTCTGAGGTTGTTTCTTTAGTCACCAATTGGGTTGCAGAATTAAGAGAACTAAGTAAGATAATGTTGTAAAAGCACTACAAACTATACATTGTTTTGCAAAGTAACTTAATTTTTCAAAATACTAAGAAATATGCCCTGGATGTGAGCTCTCTGAATTTATAGCCAATGCTTTAACATTTAGGTTTAAATTCTATGCAAATTAAGGAATGTAGTTATTTATCTGGCACCTTATGAGAACACTAAGGTGCTCATTGAACAGCAGAAATTACCATAATGCCTCATGAGCTTTATGTACTGAAATAATGGACAGTAAATGCCAACATTATGATATGCATTGCCTTCTACTTTCCTTTCAGGTGGATGGTTGGTACTCTTTGCCATCATGTTGCAGTTGGTGGCAGCTTGCCCTGAGTCGTGTGTGGTGTGCACCAGAGATGTAACCCTCTGTCACCAGCTAACCTATATACTAGGTAATAAAACTAATAACTGTAAAAAGTAGTGCTCAGTGAACCTGGAAAATTGGTTGCCATACCTTTCATTGTACTGACTGTTCTCTGGGCTCAGCTGAAAAGAGGTAACCCTTTAATGAATACGCTTCATATAATGACTAAAGAGACTGGTAATATTTTATTTTCCTGTTCCTGATGGTCTCAACCAAAACTATTTAAAGACCTTCATAGGTAATAGAGATCGTTTGCTACTGCAAAGGAATATTACCATTTTCTCCAGCTGCACACTTAACAAATACATCACTTTAATTATATTTTTCTACATACTTTGTGTAGACTTGAATCCTACCACCAGCTAGAAGAAATATAAACGAATCAGAAACCTGAACTGCAATTGTTCAGCATTAGTAAGATTAAGTGATGTACCAGCAAAACAGATTATTATCAAAGTGCGTCTCATTTTGAAAGTCTGGTCTTTTTTTATTGGTGGTAAATGAGCTGTAGAAATGCTAACAAGATACACTGCCTGTATTCATTACATATTGCTTGCTTAAGTCAACAATTTAATAAGACACCTTATTAACAAATTTGAGGAGAATGTGATTTACATCCTGATATCCAAGAAGAGATAAACAAGCTATAAGCTCTGCCAATGGAGAATTTCCATAAACAGCCCGAGTTAAGACACAGTGGAAGAGAATAATTTCTTCCATTTCTAAAATCCCACGACTCTGGTAATTAGGAGGTAGATGTTGTCACCACCCTTGACAGGACAGAGAAGGTTTCAAGGATAGTTGATGTGTATATTGTTTCTAATCAGCATTGAAAATGCTTTAACACTAAACTCTCACCATCTAAAATGGATTTCTTGACTTCACTACATTTATTTTTTTCTAATCAGAGATAGTTGATGTCTGTAAGAAACAAATATTTCTCATCTACATTGTTGCACCTCAATATCCTGCTTCTCATTTATGGAACACCATATTTGTGAAGTTAGATTTCATAAATACAGAGAATAAAATGGATGACTTGTGAGTGGGGTTTCTGTCTAGATCTAGACAAGAAGTAATTGACAGAAATAATAGCCTGCACATTCAAAGGCAGCAAATCCCTAATAGACTGGGGACCCATGAAAACAAAACTCCTTCATCCCATATCAAAAACGATGATGAGAGGAACAAGATGCCAAACTGGCCAGAATTAATAGATTTCAAATAATCAACAATAAATGCTGAAAAAACTACCCCGACTTAAGCTTGCTTGTGCTGCCGGGATGAGAACAATTCTTCCAAAAGAAGGCACTGTGAGAATCTTTTGTCTTTTATCTATTTTTTAATCTCTTTGTTTCTGTGCTGCAGTCTGAATTTCCTAAGGGATTTGTGATTTGCTTCCCTGTGGTTGACTGTTCTAATATCACCTGTAGACCTCCCAGTGACAATGGACTCCATCCTTATGACACTGTCATTTGCAGTCAAAACAATTTTAGCATGATAAAGATGTGTTACAATAACTTCTGATTATAATACGTCTTTATTGAGTTAAAATGCTTTGATTTCTAATGACAGGGGAGTGATAGCTCTGAGGTGATTATGGTGAAGGGATTTAACAGTTGGAAGCCCTGAGTACCACCTGTCATCACATGATGGACTTCACTGGAAGGAACAGATATTAGACAGGAGGCCAAGATGGCCTGGACTATAATGAGAACCCCACTGACAGATCCTTTGGTTGTCTGGAGTGAATATATATCCTTACCAAGTTGTCAACTTTTAGCCTGGGGCTAAAAAGCAGAAACCAATGCGCCTTCTCACTCTCCCCAGCCCAATATACACCTTTATGTTTGGAGAAAAGATGATTGACTTCACAGCATAAATAAATATACATTGCTATGAAACACTGACTAGGGGGCTCAGACACAGGCTCAGCTGTTAGTTGACTCTGTACTGGGTCTGCAGGGCTAGAGCAGGTCAGTACACAGCCTCAGAGGGAGGGCCTGAAAAGACACCTTCAACATAACATCGATGAAGATAATCTGAAACAATGAATTAACTTTGACATCTAAAGTAACACATGGGTTTATGTTTCTCAAACAAACATGTCACAATAGCAAAGAATATAAAAATCCATCATTTTGATATATAGCTAGCTTCCCCTTAAATGTAGAAATCACAAAAATCATTTTCATGTTGTGTATTGTTTATTGCTCTTACCCAGGTGATAAGACTGCTCAGAGGGTATTGATTCTCTCTGCTCTCCACCACACGCCCTCCCACTCATGTATATCTTGCATCTAGTCTGTGCTTTTCTTCCCCACAGCAGCCCCAGTGACCACGAGGGTTTTAATCATCACTGATGGATATCTCTCCTCTATTGAGAGCACAAACCTGTCTCTCTTGTTTAATCTTGCCCTGCTCTCCCTGAGCAGAAATGGTATCGAGGATGTTCAGGAAGATGCCCTGGATGGCCTTACGATGTTGCGGACCTTGTTGCTGGAGCACAACCAAATATCCAGTTCTTCGCTCACGGATCACACCTTCAGCAAGCTTCACAGCCTGCAGGTGCTGGTGCTGAGCAATAATGCTCTCCGCACCCTACGAGGGTCTTGGTTCCGAAACACGCGAGGCCTGACCCGGCTCCAGCTGGATGGGAATCAGATCACTAACCTCACAGACACTTCTTTTGGAGGCACGAATCTCCACAGTCTCAGGCATCTGGATTTATCCAACAATTTTATTTCCTACATTGGGAAAGATGCCTTCCGGCCCCTGCCTCAACTACAGGAAGTGGACCTTTCCCGAAATAGGTTAGCCCACATGCCGGACGTTTTTACTCCACTGAAGCAGCTAATCCTCCTGAGCTTAGATAAGAACCAGTGGAGCTGCACTTGTGAGCTCCATCCCCTTGCTCGGTTTTTAAGAAACTACATGAAGTCTTCTGCTCACACACTCAGGAATGCCAAGGACCTAAATTGTCAGCCATCTACCACAGCCGCGGCAGTTGCAAAGAGTGTGCTGAGGCTGTCTGAGACCAACTGTGATTCCAAAGCTCCCAACTTCACTCTGGTTCTAAAGGACAGAAGTCCCCTCCTGCCGGGGCAGGATGTGGCCCTGCTGACTGTCCTTGGCTTTGCAGGTATGCCAGGGAGAAGTGTGTCCTCCTCTTCTCTCTTCTCTTGTCCATATTTTCGCAGCATGCTAAGTGATGCTTATTTCAGACGCTTGGGGAAATTCCCCAGGGCTATGGAAAGGAGAGGTTGCCAGTAGATGTGGGAGGATATTAGCTGATTTGGCACAGGTTGTAAGAATTTCCTGTCCCAGGGAAGCTGTCTAACATATGGGAAACGGCCCTGGACCAGAATTCAAGAGCCCTGGTCCTGGTATAACTAGCACTGTGATCTTTAACATGTTCAACTTGCTATTTAGACTTTAGTTTCCTTGTGTATAATACAGGAGCAATAATATCTATATTTCATCGATCATCCATTCACCAAAGAATACTGGTGTATTTGTTATGACACTAGGAGATATTTAAAAACTTATGGGACATAGACTCTTTCCTCAAGGCACTTACATTTGTGTGCTTCTCCATGGTAAGAGTCATTGGCTTTCACAGATACACGAAGAGATGCTATTATGGAAATCACATATATCTTAGTCTGCAGTGTTTGTAGGGCACAGTAGTTATGTAAATGAGTTCTATAGCTGGATTGCCCAGGTTTGAATCCTGGCTCTGCTCTTATTAGCTGTGTGACTTTCGAAACATTATCTAACTTCTCTGTGCCTTGGTCTTCCTCCTGTTGAGGGGTTTGAATTCTTCTAAGATTTGTTTGTTCAACTCTATATGAACTTGGCCCATACTTCCCAGACCAACTAAGGGGAGGATCATATACAATTCTTTATATTTTTTTTGTAATTTAAAATTTATTAAACTATGCATCAGCTATCATTACATCTCACTGGATGAATAATATAAAATGAAACTTAATGTCATTAGTTGAAGACCAAAGATATATGAGATTTCTTAAGCTATCTAGCTCGATGAGCGTGTTTTCCCCTATGCTCTCAGTGCATGGTGAAATCCTCTGCACCTGTGGTAACCATGGTGATGAGGGGAGAAGAGAGGAGAGAGAAAGAGAGACCAGAGACTGACAAATGGCATCCAAGACTGATGTATTTTTAATATGTGCTATAAATCATTATTCTATAACAATTATCTAGTGAATTAATTGATTGTATTTTCACTTAACTTTTAATCAGGATAGATGGAGACCAGCATCAGGTGTAGATGATGGAACTACTACCAGCAGTAATCAAACTCACTTGGAAGGAAATTCAAATCTTAGGAAGATAAATTGTTTTAAAAACCATGTAACTATGTCAGTAATTGTATGTGCTAAGAAATAATTTACCATAGAAGATATAAGTGATAGGGCAGCAGACAGGTTTTCCTTAAATGTGCTTCTTAGAATACTAGTACTAGTGAATAATTAATAGATATAGCAATAAAGACAGATGTATACATAGGCAATAGATGGTGGGGTTCAAACAGGTTTAGGAAGTACCAGGTTTAGCAAAGTGAAACAGGTGTACTCACTGCAGCACTTCTTATAATCTTTCATTTTCTAATGAGCACTATAAATTTCTAAGAGGAAGATGTGATATGGAGCATTTCTTGAAGTTATTTGGCCATGATCCTTTTTTTTTTATAGAAGATTTCATTGAATTTGTGTTCTAGAGGACATCGTTTTGGAAATATAATAGAGCAATTTTTAGTATCTTTTAGTTATCTTTTACATATGGTTTCAGAACTATGTATTCAGAAATATATTTAGCTGCATTAACAGCTCTTTATTAGTGTTGAGATGAATACAAACTCTAGGAGATTCCAAAGGTTTTGTCAAAGTGAAAGGGAGCTTAATATACATGAATAAATTCTGATAAATTATAAATATGATTACATATATGTTAGATTTTGGTGTGTGAAATAATCATAATAATATATCTTTTGTCAAATAATTGTTAAACTATAGGGCTTTGAGTCTTTAAAAAGGCTCTGATTTTTAATGTTAATTTGCTCCATTAAGATTCTACTCTTTCTGAAGTACAAATGTGGTGACTTATCTATACTTCTAGATTGTGGAAAAAACACTTAGAACTATAATTTTGCCTATGATTCCATTTTCTTCTTCAGCTATAGCTAAGTCATAAAAATTCAAAGGAATATAAATAGCTATATTCAGTAAATTTAAAACTAATAAGAGGTTATTTGGCATCAAACACTAATATCTTCACACAATGCTACGAACTGGTAGATAAAAAGTTTTTATGAAGCTGTAACATATTTCTAATGTTTCGATGGGAACTTATCATTAATTTTCCCTTTTTCTCTTGCCAACTCTCAAAGATTGTTAGAACAGTTTTTAAAAATAGAAACAATGTCCATGGCAAAGAAAATTCAAACAATCCTCTTAACAGCACGTTCTGCCTGCCTACAAGCTTCATTTGCTGCTTTTGCTTTCTGCACTAATGGAAAGTGACCACACCTGACTGGTAATGGGATACAGATATATATCTAGCATCAACAGCAGGGGAGTGAGTGGGTCCCTGCCATTCAGACACAATTAGAGGAGAAACTGTATCTTATAATCAGATTATGTTTACTCCCATTTCAATGGCTGATTCACTTAGCTTAAAGAAAACTTAGCTTTTTCCTTCCTTTATTATTTGGCTTACTAACTGCACCAGTCATATAAAATATCCTCCTAATGACTTTTTAAATTTTTTTTCTAATAGCTGAGTCTTCCAGGAACCAATAGAGCAATGTAAAACCTAAACAACGGTAGCTCAGTAGTCATAATCATAATCATAAATTGCAATGAACACTCATGAACTTTACTATATCAAAGCACTGTATTAACCATGTTACATATATTATTTAATCAGTTATCCTTATTTGAGAAAGGAGATAAAATAAGTGTTAGAGAAATTGGAAAATACCCAAGAAAATTGTCAGAACATAGCTTTGTATCTTGAGTTTTCTTACCCATATGAGTTAAGGAGTAGTTCTAATTTTTAATTTTTTAATATGTACTTTAACATTTTAAAACCAAAATCCTTGTTTGGGATAATTTAAACTCTAGAATCTGTCAATAAAAGGATTATGATTTACATAGTTTTGCTACAACTTTTAAAAATGTGCCTTTAATAGAGACTACTTCAGTATGTTATAGCATTTTCCAACAGTGTATTGTTGGTAAATGAGTTAAAATGGATTTAAAAGCTCAAGATATGGGAAACTATACATTGTTTTGAGGATTTTACCAGAAACTGCTATTCTCTTTGTTTGCTTTTCATTTTTAACAGAAAAAAAAAAATCATGACCTGATAACCTCCCTTTTCATTTAAGTTTTCATTAACATTGTCTCCAGTGGGTAGAACTAGGCATGGTGTAGCCAATCAAAGAACATAGACACTGAGATCATCTCATTCACTGTCCTTACTTCCAGAGAAGGGCATTGTCCTAAGGCAGATGTGGGCTTAGGACACAGATCTCTTTATTTAATCTTTACTGACACCGTGTCTTCCTAATCACATCTTGAGGATGTATAAAATTAGATCACCAGAGATTTCATTATCAGAATTCATAAACAGAATCCCTTCTGTTGATTTAAGAATATTTAGTAAACACTTCTGGAGTACCTCCTTTGTCTCAGAGTTGTGGACACTAGGGATAGAATGTTGAACAGGACTGAAAGAATCTGTCGCCTCACAGTGCTTAATTCTAGCAGAGGACAGCAGTCTGTGAACAAGCAAATGAACGAATAAACACAATAATACACTTCATAAGTGTGAAGAAAAAAGGAAAATCACTGTGATAGACAGATAATGAGGGTATAACTCAGGGACACTGGTTTGAACGTTTAGGTGATTGAAGAGGCCATTTGTCAAGATAGGAAAAAGTGAAACAGAAACAGGTTAGAGTTGGCATCTGGGTTTGAGAAACACTGGTCCTTGCAATTTTATTCAGAGGAGAAACTGCATAGAACATGAAATGACAGTACCAGGCAGTCTGATATTAGATGTCATTCATTCTATTATAAGAGTTCATAAAAGGAAGTGTCATAGACAGAAAAACTAATGTTACTGCAGGAACTGTTTTATCTTAAATGAATTTCAGCTCATGAAACAGCCCTTTTTTCTACCAAAGAGATTCCAGATGGTGTTGTTTCTTATAATCTTTAATATGTATAAAGATCCAAATTGGAAAGCAGAACAATGTCCATGATAGCCTCTCTCTGGACTGATATTTTTCCAAACGGTGAAGGACTTCCTACCCATTCTGATATCTTTCAAGTCATTAATCTTTGTATTTGTGGTTTTTACATTTGATGATTTATATGTTTCGTCCCAAGATGTTATCTTTTAATGGTCTCTCTATTTGTCACAGGAGCTGTTGGTCTCACTTGCCTAGGTTTAGTCGTATTTAACTGGAAACTCCAACAAGGCAAAGCAAATGAACATACATCAGAAAACCTTTGTTGCAGAACCTTCAATGAACCCCTGTGTGCTCAAGAGGCAAGAAATTACCACACTAAGGGATACTGTAACTGCCACTTAACTCAGGAAAATGAGATAAAGGTCATGTCCATTGTGGGGTCCAGAAAGGAAATGCCACTTTTACAGATAAATAGCCATCAAGCAACATTGGTCTCTGAGTCCACAACCCTTGATGGATCATTTGGAAACCTGAAAAAGAAAGACCATGGGGTAGACAGCACTTTCTTTTGCCAGGATGGTAGATTGCTGCATTCAGGATGTTCAGAGCTTCCTGGAAATATGACAGCTTTTAATGAAGCAGGCTTACTTACAACATATTATCCAAAGAAAGTTGAAAAGCTAAGGAATCTTGAGACTGGAGAAGTCCAGCCTCAAACTCTGCGACAGCATGTAATAAGCACAGAAGGTGAGTTTGTCTTGTTTTAGAAAATCTCACTCTGTTTAATTCTTTTTGAAGGAGGGAGCCTCCCTTCTTTAATTTCCTCAGCAGGAAATGCTATAAAAATCACTGTAGCACTAGTCTATTCCTTTTCTAAAAATACTGTGTGTGTGTGTGTATGTGTGTGTGTGTGTGTGTGTGTGTGTGTGTGTGTGTTTAGGGTGAGGTAGAGATAAAGTATTCTTACTTTTAGGAGCTGAGAGTGCATCTCCTGGCTGCTGAAAGTAAATTTTGAGGCCCAACACCTAACAATGTTAAAAAAGGAAAAAAGTAGTCTTTTAAATAGCCATAGTGCTGTTAAGATCTATGGGATGGCTAGGATCAGCTTTTATTCCAACATCCTTTGAGCTCTAATGCCAATTCTGCAGTAAGCAACCTTCCCAGAGCATGACATGTTAGAAGAATGGGCCTTCTAATGCTAGTGATTCATTTCAGGAATGATGTCAAGAAACATACTTTGCTTGCTGAGCTGTCAGGGATGATAACTTCCCAGTCCAGGGAAAGTCAGGACTTAATTCATCGTCCCATGTTGGGAGCCAAGTGAATCTGGCCGTGACATCTACCCACTGTACATGGGCGATGTCAATATTTAGGTGGAGGCAATGAATTAAATGTCTTCCTTTTTCTTCCTGAATAGCAAGGCTATGCTTTCAGGCTCAGCAGTGAAAACGTTGACAGCTGCTCTGTAAAGAGGTTCCTGTCATTTATTTGAATTGGTTTACAACAAGCAAAGCTTTCTCTAAGAATATGAATGACAGAGGTACTGTATCAAGAAATTCTTACCACAGGGGTCTAGCCCTAAGGATGAATTTAGGGGCAACTGGATAAGAATAAAACCATATGTTATTTCACATATGTTATAAGATAGGATGTGAGCTTGTTTCATTGCATTCCTACACTCCAGTTCTTACCAGTGTCTGAGGGTTGATAATTTCACTCAAGACAGGGATGGCTGAGGAAAGAAACATACACCATAGAAACCACGTCATATTGGCTTTGTTTTATAAGGAAATAAGCACTTAACCTTTCATTAGGATCATGCCTTAGGCAGACGTTTCATTTAATCTTTTAACTTTGTCCAGTGCCTGCACTTCTCTGTGAGAAACTCTTATAACTGAAGGGGATGCAGTCTCTTAACCATTTAAAACCCAGTCTGTTGTTTCATACTGAGAACAATGTTTTGTCAGATTGACATTAATATTTTTAAGAAATACCTGAAATTCTGCTACATGCCAGGCATTGTACCAGAACTAGAGAGGGCAGGTATTTGAGAAAACAACCAAGGTCATATCTGCTCCAGAACAGAAATCGGTAAAGAAAAAATGCCACTCTGATTATGCCTTCTGACTTGGAAACAGAATTATAGACTTTCCAGGGTAAAGGGGACTTTAGATCTAAACTAATAGTTCTTAATGTTTATCTTTGAGTCACAGAACTTCCTGAGACTCTGACAAAGACTACAGATTCTTTCCCCAGCATAATGTATATACTCACATAAAGCTCCCATCTAGTCCAACATCCTAATACACAGAGAGCAAGTAGCTTCTCCAAGGTCACCCAGAATGTTGATAGCAGATCTTAGATTGGAATTAGATGCTAGTCTGTGACTTAGATCATCTCTTGGGGCAAAGTGGAGATGAAGTGTCTCTACCCTTAGGAGCTGACAGTACATCTTCTGTCTACTAAAAGTGAATTTTGAAGCCTAACACCAAACAAGTTAAAAATGGAAAAAAAGGGAGCCTTTTAAATAGCAGTAGTGTTGTTAAGATTTTTTGGATGTTTTGAGGTTAAAATTTCCTTTTTTTCACGGAATAGAAAACTTTTCTTTTTCTGAATGAAAACATTTCATGAAATAATAGAAAGTATACTAATAAATAATTTTAAATTTTAGATGCACTGTGGTTAAGACAATAGGGTCGTTTAATGTCAGACAGTCTTGGGTTTGATTCCTGGTTTGAACACTTAGCTGATATGTGACTAGGGGAAAGAATTTAACTTCTTCGAAACTTATTCCTCCATCTGTACAAGTTGTAAGACAGCGAGATCTGTCCAATGGACCATGTCTCTTGTGAATATTAAAAGAGATAATGAATGTACAATATCAGCACAATGCCTAGCTCTGAGCATGTGCTCAATTAATGGTATTACTATTATTTTTGTCAATAATATTATTTATGCTTATAGGACCATAGAGATGTCTATCCCTGAATAGTAAAAGGAAACCTCCTTTCTAAATAGTTCATCATGTACTGTTTTCTCTTTTTATAAATTTTCTTTCTTTCTTTCTTTCTTTTTTTTTTTTGA
>PVKP010030052.1:0-28346 GCA_004027715.1 Plecturocebus donacophilus
AAATGTTAGTAGTAATTACTAGATTTTCTGTTATCTCTCCACTTGCATGTATTGTTGCCTCAGTCCTTGACCATGTTTTGCAAAATATGTTGCAGAATGCTTTTCATTCCTCAAGATGGCTAGATTGGGTGACTCTTTGCAGCTTCTTGTATTACCAAACATAGGGAACTTGTATCAAGCCTGGGCCCCTGCTGCCTTATTCTATCTCTAGACTTTTAGAGAACCCAGAATTAGCTTGAATGAGTCTAGACACAAACCATCAACCAGCAGCATGTTGCCATAATGTTAACCATTTACTTTGAGTTTTGTTGGTGTTGCCTGCTTATGGGAATATCTGAGCTTGGTCTCTAATTATATTTGATATATATTTTTACAAATCTCTTATGTAACTAAAATGTTCAGTTTAAAATGCATATACATTTAAGCATGAAACATAAAGTTTGGTTGGTAATGGACTCAATACTATGTTCCAAATATCTGCACAGCACTACAAATGAAAATATTGGAATTGTGCAATTTGGCAAATTGAAAATACTAATAAAAGCATGGGAACAGTAGAATGTCCATGAAAGAAATGTGTTTCCCTTTAACTTATCCTGACAAAAGAGAAACATATTAAGATGTTGATTCACTAAAAAACTGAACATACAAGCATGAATTGTAGAATCTTAAGGAAACCAGTAATTCCCTCGTACTCTACAGAGGGCTGTTAAGAAATATTTTTTTTTGTTCTTTTTTTTTTATTGTACTTTGGGTTCTGAGGTATATGTGCAGATCATGCAGGATTGTTGCATAAGTACATACATGGCAAGGTGGTTTCCTGCCTTCATCCCCCCATCACCCACATCTGGTATTTCTCCCCTTATTATCCCTCCCCACCCTCCCCATCCCCTGTTGTCCCTCCCCAGCAACCCCCAACTGACCACACTATGTGATGCTCCCCTCCCTGTGTCCACGTGTTCTAATTGTTCAATGAGTGATAACATGTGGTGTTTGGTTTTTCTATTCTTGTGTCAGTTTGCTGGCAACGATGGTTTCCAGATTCATCCATGTCGCTATGAAGGACACGAACTCATTGTTTTTTATGACTGCAAACTCATTGTTTTTTATGATTCCATGGTGTATATGTGCCACATTTTCTTTATCCAGTCTTTCATTGATGGACATTTGGGTTGATTCCAGGTCTTTGCTATTGTAAACAGTGCCACAGTGAACATACATGTGCATGTATCTTTATAATAGAACAATTTATAATTCTTTGGGTATATACCCAGTAATGGGATTGCTCCTTGCTTGCTTTTAGTTTTCATTCTAAGGGAAAAGCTCGTTTTCTGGAGGGACCTTGCCAAAGCAAGACCTTTGGACAATGTGGTCAGAAAGAAAACAATTCTTTCCTTTTTGCTAAAAAGTATTGACTAATGAACTTCTTCATCTTTTGACTTTGCCCCAGCTTATTTGGAGTCCTCAGTTTAACTCCCATTTCTCTTAATGCACAACAAAAACATTTTAGTTGTTAGGATATCTACCTTAAATGCTAGTAAGATGTCCAAGTTTTTAACTTCTAAGAAAAAAAGATGACATAGCAGAGAAAAGCTAAAATAGGAGCTAATGGAAGTCTGTTTATTCTATATTAAGAAAGTTCTAAATGCAAAAGCTTTACAGTAAGAAACTGATTGTCTTATATATGAAAAGATCTTTTTCTGTGAAAGTGAGTTCTAAGAAAGCAGATACATTTATAAGAATATTAAGAATAGCAAAATCATGGGATTATGTTAAACTAAAAATAAGCAAATGAAAAACTTGGTGATGGAATATGGATTGTTATAATGAATATTTATTTTGAGTTTCTTATTCTATATTATTTTAGAGGACTGTATAAACTATAATTATTGCTGTCTTTGGTGTCCAGCTAGTTCAGACCTTAATCTTTCAACAGCACTTTGGAGTTACACATTATTCCTTACATAGGACTGAATAGATCCTGATTTTCAATACATTGCCTGTTGCTGAAATGTTCAAAATTTTTCAGTGACTGCAGTAATTCTTATATTATAAACTCGTTTTATTTTATTTAACATATATAAATGCCAGATACTATTGTGACCACTTAACATATTTTTACTTACATCATATGATAATTGAATATTTGTATACTGCTTTAAACCTTAAAAAATTAAAGAAACTTCATAGATTTGTAGAGTTCTGTGCCATTGTCTTCTCTTATTAGCTTTTCCATTACCAATTAACACATTCAGTCTCTTTCCTGCTACCCACACTAATGTGTTAAAATACTTCATACTGCCTGAAAATATTCTTTTCTTTTTAAAATTTTTTAAAAAGTATCTTAAAAAGTTGTTTGCTCACTCTACATTTTTGAATTGTTTAATTCAGTAAACAATTCAATATTAACAGCCAATTCTGCATTTATTTCTAAGTAGTAATGCCAATGGTTAAATGCTTCAAAATTTAGTTCTTACTTTATGATTTGATAGTGTTTTCCATTTTGATGAAATACAAATGAAATTTTTCAGGTTTATCATACTTAGGTACCATGTGTGATGCTTCACAAAGCTGCTTAATTAATGAAGACAAGGGACTCATTTCTGCTTTTACTATAGCCCATGAACTTGGGCACACGTAAGTACCTTCTGTCACCTCCTTAATGTGCATTCTATTTATCTTTGCACAGAATACCTGAAATTCCATCTTCAGTTGAGTATTTAACACCTTTGTTTCTTCATAAAATGTTATTAGTGTAATTTTTTTTCCCTGAAATGCTAACTCTGGCTCTTTTGTGATCTATGTTAGGTCAGACAGGCTGCACAGATCAACAGACTAAGCAAAAAACTAGAACTTGGGAATTCTTTTATTTCCTTTACTGTATTGGATACATGACAAGCACTTCTGGCTCTGTCTCTTGTTATCCTATATATGACCAGGTACTGTCCTCTACCATTTTATAGGAGGGCCTGCATGGGCTCCTGGTTCTGGGGGACTCCCCCAAATATTTGTAATACCAACTCACTTCTTTCTCTCAGTAATGTGCCCCAGCAAAGGGTATTGCCCATGGGAATTTCATAGTTACTAAAATATTTTTTTTTTCAAGTTTTCACTTTTTCCATAGTTGCTCATAAAAATTTGGGATTCTCTTACCTGTTCCTGCATTACTGAAAAATATGCTGGGGTTCTATGTTCTAAGGATGGAGGCTGTGATTTCTCATCATACTCTTGGAGCTCCCATGGAAAGTCAGAAACCCCTGCAAATATATCATCTGAAGAAAGATTCTAAATGTATACCCCAGAATTCCTGGTGTTTCTTTGTTATCTGCTAATAAGGACCTGAGTCTAGAGTTGCCACTCTTAGTTTGATGACATTTAATTTCCTGTTCATGCCTTGAGATATCATTAGAACGTTCAAGGGGATTAATAATTTCAAATGGAGATAATTTTTAGTAAACTATCATCTCTTCAGTTCCATTTTTGCATAGTTATGTCTCATAATCATCAACAAGCTACATATTTTATTTTGTAAGTCGTTTATGAAGTGGGGGATAGGATGAGCAGAATATCTGTGGACAGTGGAAGTATTGCAGCAACATCTTGGTAGCACTATGTGCTGCTTTACAAGGCTGCTAACCAGTAGAAGGGTATTTTTGCAGAGAGTGCCATCTTAGATATTTGTTTTCTTCCTTAGAAACTCTTTAGGTGTCTCTAGTATATGGGTAAGTTGTTTAATTTTAAAAACGGTTTAAATACAAATTTTAGCAAGTAAGGCTCTGAATTAAGTGGTTTCAGTATTCCTTCTAAACTTGAGCTTATACTTGAGTTCCCCTCAAATTGCATAGGATCTGCTGCTGACCTGCTAATTATTTAACATTTAAGTGATGAAGATTTGACTGCCCTTTAGGAATGTTTTTATTATTCTAGTTCTGTTGAGTATCCCTTAGGAAGTATGGACCTGAAATAGTATTTAGACTCTTTCATATAAAATAGATGGGTACTATAGAAGGATGAGAATTGGGGATTCACAAAGTTCTTGTGATACTGTAGCAATAAACAAAGGTCGAGAATTTAATGTGGTATTATCTTTACCTAATCTTTATCCACACACATCTGCTGGGATATCCATGTTTAACCTGCAGGCACTTTTATGTGAATGCTGTGGTCCATATTGTGATGAGGTGTAACAGAGTCCAAATATTTTGATTGTATAGACTCAGATGCCATATCACCAGACTATAATATTTCTCAGCCATCAGGTACTTCTAAATATGAACACTGTAAGGCTTTATGGAGAGATGGATTTAAAATTATGATATAAGCAGATTTATCTATATTTTATATTATAGTGCAAATATAATGGATCTGTTACTAATATTGTATGCATCTTTTGATATCCATTTTAAGTGTTTATTTTTATTTTTAGACTTGGTATTCAACATGACGATAGTCCTAGATGTAGAGAAATGAAAATTAAACAGTATCATGTAATGGCCCCTGCTTTAAGTTTCCACATGAGTCCTTGGACATGGTCAAAGTGTAGTCAAAAATATATTACCGAATTCCTAGAGTAAGTAAATTTATGTTAAAAATTGAACATGTATTTGATAATACGATTTGAAATTAATATTTTTAAGGGTGGTTTAATTTGCATTATGTTTAATTTCACTGTACAAATGGGTGTTTAAAAATAAGAAAAGAGTTGTGTGTATATATATAATTTCACTTTTTAAAATAAATATTTTCATTGTAGTCAGACCTAGCTATTATTTTTTAATCTGGATTCTTTCTTGTGATGAAAACTATGTTTGATGGGAGACTTAATGGGAATTCCAGTTTCCTTATATGTGTTTGAATTTTTTCTGAAGTTACTAGGTAACATTTTGAGAGAAATTTGAGTGGCTCAAGTTTGAGGTACCCCTGAAGGACAGAGAATAGCTAAAGTCAAACTATGAATTATTTTGATAGCTCTCTAAAGCCACAGAGTTGCTGAGTCTCTAACTTTGCATATTCTTTCAGGAGCTCTTTTTAGCTCTGAAGAGAGTTAGTAGATCCAGGTTTTCCTTGACTCATTTCTCCACTTTCCTTCAGGTTTCTCTGCTTCCCAATTTCTTTTATTAGAATGGTGTTTCTTTCTCAGTCACTGAAACTTTTCCAAAAGGCAAGCGTGAGCTCTTTCCCGGTAATCTTTTTGTATAAATGTAACACTACTTCACTTCTACTGATATATTCTAATCATCAATTCTACAGCATTAGTATTTTCTAATTTCCTCTCTCTTATGAAAACTATGGGAAAAAATAAACTCATGCTTTGGAGTATATGTTTGTAAATATATCCTCAAATTATAACCAACAGTGATAATACTTACTTCTATGGGAACTTGACTTAAAAGCACAACTTATACTTGCTGATCTGTACCGAATTGTATATAGCTTTGTTCAGTGATTAAAAATACTGACGTGATGTGTAAAAATACCAATGGTGTACTTTTCTTTTTGGAAGTGGGTAATATTTTGATTTTCTTCAAAGAAGATTTTTAAGGTTACATGTTCATTTAATTGGAAAATTGATATTTTTCCTTTTAGCCAGTAAAATCTTTCAAAAAAGATTTATTTTAATTATTGCAATGGGATAAACGGTTGCTTTTAGCCCAATTGAAATAGCTGTAAGTTTTCTGTGTACTGAGCCTTGCATGGTAAACTAGGAGTAATATATATATTTCTCATGCTTTTTCCTAAGTCATTCAAACGTATTGTGTATTCTGATAGCAAGTTAAAAGGTATTACCACTCTCAATTTACAGATGAGGAAACTGTGGTTCAGGGAGATAGGGAGATTAAAGAATTTGTCCATGGCCATCATCTTGGCAATTGATGGAATGAAAATGTAAGTTCCCAAAGCCAGTGATCTTGACTCTGCTATACTGCCACCTTGAAAGACCTCTTGAGGTGGAGACAGCATAAAACTTTTTGAAACTCCTTTTTTGTTGTTGTTGCTGTGTAGGGCTAGAAATATACTTTTTCAAGTGATTTGAAAACTTATTTTTCCAACATTTTAACAGTTGGTCATTACACTTGAGACATTATTATTGGAGATCAAAGTAGACCAAAAGTGTGATATGGATATATATTTAATAAATAATGTTCTGATGAGTTTGTGTTTATTACTTATCATTTTTTTAAATTGCCACCTTCAAGATGGTGTGGGGATCAAGTGCAAACATGCATATTAAAGATCCTCTGTAAACTGTGAAGTCATCTTTATGTGTAGGAACATTGCTATACTGATATTGATGTTAGTTGGTTTTTTAAGTTATGAATAATTACTGATATTCTCTTTAAAAGTAAAGAATTACAGAAAATGCAAAAAAGAATCATACTGGAATGTATCCATGTGTATTCACGATATTGTATTTCCTGTCATTGGTACAGTTCTGGTAATGCGGAATGTCTTCTTGACAAACCAAATGAAATATATAATCTGCCTTCAGAACTTCCTGGATCACAATATGATGGAAACAAGCAGTGTGAACTTACATTTGGTCCTGGGTCAAAAGTGTGTCCTAAGACGGTAAGAAAAATTCTTTTCTTTTGTTTGAAAGCTACCATAAAGTTATACTTAGAAAATATTTTAAAATGTGTCTTTATTCTCTTGAACAGAAAGTGAACTAAATATAGCTTTTAAGTCTGATAATTTAGTATTTGTCAAAAAGTGGTAAGAAAAGGAAAATTAAAACTTACTGACAAGTTATTATGTGTCAGATACTGTTTTGGGTACTTAAAAATTATCTTTAACCTCACAAATTCCTATGAAGTATTCTCATTTAGAAAATAGGAAAGTTACATAATTTCAAAACTAAAAAGCATTGAAATGTTTATTTTCAAATGATATTATTTTGAGGTTAAGGAGAAAATATAGATAGGTGTTTTGAATCTGAATGTTTTCAAAGGCACCAGGAATCTAGCTAATAATAGAGTACATTTTCCTTTACATATATTTGAATCCCAAAGAACTAAATTTGGGAGCATATTGTTTAGTTTTCATTGAACTATTACTTTATAATATTTTGATGATTTTTCATAGATTAGACACTTTTGTCATTGAAATAGTTGATCCTAACACTTTTATTGGATCTATAATTATGATTTTCTTTTATATGGAGGTAAATTTAGTATTTAGTTTAGAATAAATGTCACCGCTTTGGTGAATCCATGCTTTACTCTTCCATGTAGAGTACTCATTCAGCTTTTCTTATTCCCTATATACTTTTGCATAGTATACTTTTGCATGTAGACTTACTCATTAAAATAAATATCTACTCCTAGTATTCAGATTAGGATTTGTCACACAGTACATGCCACAAAATAAATGTTTATTGAATATTGAATGAATTAATTAAGTAGAGAATGTAGGACAGGCAAAGCTCATTGCATATAGTTGTCATTCTTCCTAAAACCTTACATATAGAATCACAAATTTCAATAAGCCTTTAAACATCCACTGTGAAGTGGGGAAGGTTTACCTTAATATGTCATAATAAAAGATACATTTCTTTCCAATCTGATTTAGACACTAAATAAACTTTGAATTTAAATTCAAAAAAAGAAAGGAATTATATTGGGTATAGCTCCTATGACCTGCTGTGAACTTTTGTTTCTTTTGAAAACTTCAGAGCCCTTTGTTCAAAAGTTGAAAGTAGGCATTATATTCACAAAATAGGAGACTTCAGTATACATTATACATCACTTCAATGCTGATTATTCATACATTCCACCATTATATCAATAGCGGCTTTTGGCAACTTCTTATGAATAACATTTAACAACAAAAAGTTCTTTAGAAAAATATCTTGTGAAGAGAAAAAGCATCTCAAATAATTTTGAAAATTTCTACTCCAATTCGTATCTCCTATTGAATGTATGAAGAAAATTTTTTTAAAAAATGTTTTCAGGAAAATGTCAGTTTTATGTGTTTATAAGAAAACCAATGCCTAGAACGAACTTAGTAAAAAAATTCACTGATTAGTTTCAGCTTATACCATAGAACCAGGAAATAGATCAATTTATAAACCAATGTGTAATACTGAATTGAACCGGTGTTGTGGTGCTATCCTTATGCTGGCTTGCCTGCCTTTTGTTACTCTGCAGAATACATGCAGGCATCTGTGGTGCACAAGTGCAGAAAGAGTTGACAAGAGCTGTTTAACTCAACGCGTGCCACCAGCAGATGGAACAGAATGTGGTCCTGGGATGGTAGGTTTTCTCCAAGGGTGAGTCTTGTATGAAGACATTATCCCAGGATGTGATTGCTCTGCATTTTAGCACTCTGTTCATTATTTACTGTCAACTTTTCTTCAGCTAGTTGAGTTAATGTTATTGCCATGTTTGTTTGCTATAGTACATTGTCAATTGAATTAAATTTTTAATTTTATCCCATTTCTAAGCTATGGAAGATGAATACTAAAGTTTTTTATAGTTAGCCTACAAATAGTTACATAGATATATTGTTATCTATGTATATTATATTGTTGTTTTTTAAATTGTTACATTTCTAAGCTATGGCAGATGAATATTAAAGTTTTGTATAGTAGCATATAAATAATTACATGGATATATAATTATGTATATATATTACAATGTTGCTATTAAAATTGAGGACATAACAGTCCTAATATTTTGGCAAATTCTCCAAATTCAAGAATGTTTCCATTTCACACATTTTTTCCCTTAAAATTCAGTTAATACAATGGAAAGTTTTAAGTGGATTCTTTAGACCTTTATTGTTTCTAAGTGTATTAAGATACATTATACCCCTAAAATCAACAGCCTACCCTGCTACGTCTTTGTTATTCCAACAGTTATTAACTTATCTAAAGCTGTTACCATGATGTTGAATGATAACACTCACCATGATAAAGAAAAGTGTCATATGAGAGGATGAAGTCATAGTGAGCTTTGGTGCTCCAGGACAGCCTCAGTGGCCCGTGTTGACTACATTAAGTGTTTAGTCTGTCAGCATCTCTGAGCGCTCTCAGTGTAAAAGGTATACTTCCTTGGAAATGGATTGGCTAATTCTGCCTCTCTGTTACCTTCACATTAGCCAAAAAGATAAACTTCTTAAAAATAAGGTCAGTTCAGTAGCTAAACTTGTACCCTTATAACCTGTTGCTTCATTGAAATATTTATACCAGCTATTGCTTTTCTCTTGAATCACTTTTGCATCAAAAGGCATGTGTTTCCTATGAATATTGCTCACATCACAAATTAATTGGTTAGTAATATTTTATTTGGAACTTGAAGTTTTGTAGCAGCAAGTACTCATTGAAATCATCTAACACACTAAAAAGCTTTTTGTGATTTTAGGACTAAAGTTCTAGTGGGCTTTTTCAGTTCAGCTGGCTTTGAATTTTAAAATTTGATCACATTTCTATTTGGTGGTTAAGAATTATTTAAAGGAATTTACTTTATTCTCAGTTACTGTGACTAGTATTAGAAGATGCTTTCTGACTCAAAGGGTGGCGTTTGTGAGAGTGACTACCTGAGGCTGAGCAGAAGAAAAAAAAACCTTTTGAAGTATGAATGCTGGGCTGCTGATATTCATGCATTTGTGCTCCAAGATGTTCACCTGATTAAAGTCCAGGATTGGCACCTTCCTCTGTTCCTTAGCAACTTTTCAAGTTATTGTATGCCATGAACCTTCAGGATTGATTGCCTGTGGCAAAAGTAGTGATTGATATATTTACAAATATTAGGAGATGTACTTTTTATAGCTAATTTATTAGTAGTCTAAATCCAGTTAGGGCCTAAACATGAATTTTTGAAATTAAGGTATATATAAGTATAATGCATAGATCTTAGGTATACAATTTGATGGATTTTAACAAATGTGGTTGCACATATAGTCTACATCCCAATAAAAATTATAACATTTCTATCACTTTTAAAAGTTCAGTTGTGCCTCTATCTAGAAGTTTTCCTTCCTTCCAGAGAAAACTCTTATTCTGATTTTTATTTCCACAGATTAGTTTTTTCTTGTCCTTGTTGTAAGTAGAACTGTACTGTGTCCTCTTTTCTAGAGGAGCGGGATGGGACAGGCTTCTTTCATTCAACCTAGTATTTTTAAGCTTCATCCATATTATTGTGTGCATTAGCAGTTCATTCCTTTATACCACAGTATAATTCAACTATGTGGATATACCATAATTTGTTTATAAATTCTCCTGTCAATAGATATTTGAATCATTTCTGGTGTTTGGTTATTATGAATAAAGCTGCCATGAACATCCTTGTACAAGTCTTCTTATAGACATATGCTTGTGCTTTTCTTGGAGTAGAATTGCTAGATTATAGGGTAAGTGTATGTTTGACATCATAAGAAAGTGCCAAACCATGTTCTGAAATATGTGCACCATTTTAGACTCCCCCCAGCAATGTAGGAAAGTTCCAGTTACTCAGTATTTCTTGCTGACTTTTGATATTGTTAGTGTTTTTTTAAAAAATTTAGCCATTCTAGTAGGTATAAAATGGATTCTCATTGTGGTTTTAACTTGTATTTCCATGATTATTATCAACCTTGTGCATCTTCTCATGTGCTTATTGGCCATTTGAATATTTTCCCAATAAGATGGTAGGGCAGGCATGGATTTATTGGGATTCAAGGTAAATGTGATGAGATACTAAGATGTACTTTAGAGCCAATGCAGATGAAATGCAAAGATGGTATTTGGGGTAGCATCATGTTTATTATAATAGATATAAATTCCCTTTTTAAAATTAATTAAACACAGTGAACCCCTGTATATTTAGCTGTATTCAGTATTAAATGGATCTTTTATTGAAGGGACATTTGAAGCAAATATTCTATAATTTTACCTTAACATTCTTCTTTAGTCCCTTTATCTTGTGATTATCTAATGAGTCTGTGTGCTGAACGCTTTTGGTAGTAAATCAAGATATGTGAAGCCGTGGTGAGCCCTTATAATAATGAGTTAATTTTACAACATGGTGAATAGTATAACATTATAAAGTCTTCATGCTCTAATCTCTCAAATTATTTTTTTAAACAGCAAGGATTACTTAAATTGTTTGTGCAAGATGCTTACAAAGTACACATGCACATAGTACATTATGAGATTTTGGTTTTTTTCACTTCTAATATGGCTTTCTCGTATTGAATGACCTTTTCTACTGGAGAACACAAAGCATTTTTGCTGCTATAATCTTGGCTATAGGATTAATTCAGTCGGCAAAGATTTATCAAGGGCCTATTATGTCAGGCACTATTTTAGTTACACAATTTCTCATTTTCTTCTGTTGCTGTAGGATACATGAGTTAACAAAACAGACAAGACCTCTGTCCTCATGTAGCTTAAGGTCTAGAGGGAGACTAGAATATTACAAATAATATAATAATACCATCAAACTGATTGGTGCTATAGACAAGAAAAATAGAGCAGGAACCTGATTAGAAGTTTTATGGTAGGAGAGAGCAGATTGCAATTTAAAATATGATGGTCAGGACAGATACTATATGAAGTTACCAAACTAGCTGTCTTAAAGGAGATGGGAGGGTTAGCTATGAGGATATCTGCGGTAAATGAGTTCCCAAGAAAGGGAACAACTGACCTCCCAAGTCTGGAGCATGCCTGGGGTGTTCAAAGAGCAAGTAGGACATTTTAGCTGGTGTGAAGGGAATAGAGAAAGAGACTTGTAAGGAGTAACTGAAGGAAGATTTCCTAGGGCATTGCAGGTGTGAAAGAAAAATATCTTGGGCCCCTTCAAGCTGGGAATGGCTCAGGACAAACTTGCCTCCTATTCTAGTCAAGTCATCCCTTTACTCACAGAGACAGTTGCATATTCTGATTGCTTCCTTTGGAAATATTTATCAGAAACTCAAAAGAATGCAATCATCTGTCTCTTACCTACCTGTGATACAGAACCTCCCAGTGGGGGGACCCTGCTTTGAGCTATCTCTGCTTTTCTAGAGGGAACTAATATACTTCTTCTTACATATCGATTGATGTCTCATGTCTCCCTAAAATGTATAAAAACAAGCTGTGCCCTGACCACCTCGAGCACATGTCAGGACTTCCTGAGGCTGTGTCATTGGCATGTCCTCAACCTTGATAAAATAAACTTTCTAATTTAACGGAGATCTGTCTTAAATTTTGGGGGTTCACACAGGCCATTGTGAGAACTAGACATTTACTCAAAATAATGAAGGATTTGAATGGATTCATACCAGATTTGACTTGGTTTAAAAAGAGATCATTTGGCAACTGTGTTAAGGCTAAACTATCGGGGACAAGAGTGGAAACACACATCTACTTAGCTATGTCAGTGATAGAAATAAGGCATGCTAGTGCTTAAACCAAAATGGTAGCAGTGGGATAATGAAAGATCAATTTTTGATATATTTTAAAAGGAACTAGAACATTTATTGTAGCTAATGTATCAGATCTGGAGTGTTCAAAGAGGAGAAGAGAAATGATGACTAGGTTTTTGGCTGAACAACTTAGATTGACTCAGTAAAAGCAGATTTTGAGCTGGGAGGGCAGGGATTCTGTTTTGGATATGCTATGCCTATGCTTGAAATGTTTATTAGACATTCCAGAAAATAGTCATAAGCAAGCAGACATATATATGAGACTGGAGTTTAGGAGAGAGATCTGGACTAGGAGTAATTGTTAATTGTAAAGAATTAAAAAACCAAGATATGAGCTTGGAGAGACATTCCAACATTAAGTTGTCACAAAGAAGAAGAAGAAGAAGAAACAGCAGAAGAAAATGAGAAAAAATTAATTATGAAGGAAGAAAATCAAGTGTGTAGAGCCCTGGAAATGAAGAGAAAAAAATGTGTCAAAGAAGAAGAGTGATTAATTGTGCACATATTGCTGATAAGAAAGACAGAGAATGAGAATTGGCCATTGACGACCTACACATGAGCAGATTCATGGAAAAATAGGATATAAAAACCTGTCTGGGTGGAGTTATGAGAGAATAGACAGGGAGTTAAAGAATGAACATGGACAGCTCTTTCAAGGAGAAGCAGGGCAGTAGCTGGTAAGGGCAGTGAGATCTAAGAAAGGTTTTGTTGTTGCTATTGTTTTTTTAAAGTAAGAGAAATGAGTTGTGTTTGTATGTTAAAGAGAATAATCTAAGAAACTACTCCGCAAATTATCTACAGTAAAAGATTGCTTTTCTTCTTTTTTAAAATTTCTGATTATTTACAAACTGATACGTTTGTACAAAGTAATAAAAATGATTGACTAGGAAAATGAAATGGAAAAAGGACACTCAAAATATATGCCAAATTTTTCTATGGAAAATAGTATTGCCATTCCTCACAAAATTATTAATCAAATTATCATATGATCCAGCTATTCCGCTTCTGGATATATACCCAAAGAATGGAAAGCAGAATCTCAAAGAGATATTTGTACACTCATGCTCATAGCAGCATTATTCACAATATCTAAAGGTGAAAGCAGGAATTCAAGACAAGTCTGGCCAACATGGTGAAACCCTGTCTCTAAAAATACAAAAATCAGCTTGTTGTGATGGCTCACACCTGTAATGCCAGCTACTAGAGAGGCTGAGGTAGGAGAATTGCATGAACCCGAGAGGCAGAGGTTGCAGTGAGCCGAGCTCATGCACTCTGTACTTCAGCCTTGGCAACAGAGCGAGACTCCATCTCAAATAATAATAATAATAATAATAATAATAAAAAGGTGAAAACTACTCAGTATCCACTGATGGATGAAAAAGACAAACAAAATGTGATAAATGCATATGCTATGGTTTGAATATTTGTCCCCTCCCAAATTCATATTGAATTTTAGTTGCCAGTGTAACAGTATTACGAGATGGGGCCTGTAAGATATGACTAGGGCATAAGGGCTCTTCCCTCATGGGTGGGTTTAATGCCTTAGAAAAGGGCCTTCAGGAGTGAGCTGTCTCGGCCCTTCTACATTCTGCCCTGTAGGGATCCAGTATTCTCTCCCTCCAGAGGATACAGTGTGCAAGGGGGTATCTTGGAAGAAGAGAATGGCCTCATCAGACGCCAAACCTGCCAGTCTTGACCTTAGACTTCCCAGATCTCAGACCTGTGGGAAATGAATTTCTGTTATTTATAAGTTATACAATCCTGAGTATTCTTATATAGCAGCACTAAATGGACTAAGACAACATACAATAGAAGATAATTCATTTTTAAAAAGGAATTCTGACACATGGATGAACCTTGGGTATATTACGCTAAGTAAAGTAAGCCAGTCACATGAAGACTAGTACTATATGATTCCAATTATATGAAGTGTCTGGAGTAGTCAAATTCATAGAAACAGAAAGTAGAATGGTGGTTATGAGGAGGTAGCGGGAAGGACAAAATGTGAGTTGTTGCTTATTGGGTATAGGGTTTCAGTTTTGAAAGATGCAAAAGTTCTGGAAATTGATTGCACAACAATGAATATACCTAATACTATTGAACTATATACTTAAACCTGACTAAGATGGTAAATTTTATGTTATACATGTTTTGCCACAATTAAAAATAAACACAAGCCAATTTAAAAATTATTTATTTAGACATAAAATTTCTCTGTAAAAATCTTACAAAAATTTCTAAATGCTTACTCTGAACTTGTGTTATCTTCTCTCAGTCTGGTAACTAGTTCATAGACTAACATGAGTGAATGACCATACTTTGATTAGCTATCACTGAAATGATGATGATGTAGAAGAGATGAGAGAATTCTGGAGTGATGTTTGGTGTAGTGAGAAGGGATGAGATTAAGTGTACAAGCAGAGGGATTGACTTTGGGATCGTGAGTGTTCCATAGTATGCTAACAGGCAACAAGGCTGAATGTATGGGTGCAGACGCTGTTGAATGGGTAGAACAGATGGTGGGAGACTGTGGGTAGATTCTTAAGTTTCCATTTTCTTGATGAAAGTAAAGAAAAAAGATTGTCATTTGAGACTTTGAATAGGATAAAGCAGAAAGTTTTTAATAAGAGTGGAAGAGTGAATAGGTACTTTGAGTAAAAAAATAGAAGCATGGAATTATGCCATATTAACCTAGTATTTGGTTTCTTCTATTTAAAAAATACCCCTCATATTCCATTTTACTATTTAATTTTCCCTTCCTCCCCAATGACACTCTGAATCTTAAAGCCAAGAGAAATATTATACTCCTTTTGTATTCTACAGATATTACTCAGTAGATAGGAAATAATCATAAAGTTGTTTCAAATGTAATCACATTTCTGAATTAATGACAGCTTGCTTCAAATTGTTTAGTTCGTTCTTCTGTTGATTTTTATGCTGCTATTATAATTTTGTGATGTCCTAATTAGAGATGGCATTATTTCTTTTTATGCTTATTATTTTTAATAGCATTGCCTCCGTGGGCTGTGTGTAAACAAAGAAATGGAAACACGTCCTGTAAACGGTGAATGGGGACCATGGGAACCTTACAGTTCTTGTTCAAGAACATGTGGAGGTGGAATCGAAAGCACAACCAGACACTGTAACCGTCCTGAGTATGTCTTTTTTATGTCACTATAAATTAAGATTATCTCAAGGCACCAGAAAGTAAACATCAGTTTCACTCACTTCTAAAACTGGAGGTCAGTCCGTAAGTTTCTGAGATTCAGAAAACTTTTGGAACATGTTAAGCCATGTTTTGGTAGATTCAGACATTTTTAAAAAAACCTTAAATGGATTAAATTTTATAATCTGAACTGAGATTTATTTTCTTCATTTTTTGTTTTTTAATTTAGTATAAATTTTGAGACATACTTGTTAATATGAATGACAATAATATAATGGCATCTTCACATTTACTGTATGCCTACTGAAACATCCTGGCTCCTTTCACTTATGTTTCGGATCTTCTGGACAACATATAAAGTTTGGTTACCAATTTTTTTACTGTTTTGTGCAATATGACATGTGATATTTTCTTCTCTCTGCTCCTTGTGATATAGATGCATCATTGTCTTTAGCTGAATAAGTACTGAAGCATATCTTCCCCTCATCAAACTATTTAAAAGAACTTAGATATTGCATAAATATTTTAAAATAATCTTTCTGTTGTATATATGATATATAAGTTGGTAAGCAATATGATACTCTTAAAGTGTTATTAATAAGCATTTTTAATGCAGAAATGTGACATACTCTGAAAAAAATCTTGTTTTATTTACATTTTAGGATAAATTATTCTAGAAGTCTTTATATTACAAAAATTCCACAAACAAATTTTATTTTCTAGCATAAGTCAAACTAACATGGATATAGATTGATACCATAAAACTCCTTGAACTGAGTAATAAATAAGATAATACATGACAAAGATGCATATATATTTTCTTTTTATTTAACATGGTATCTGCCTTTATTATTGTCTTTGGTTCACTACATGTCTTTTTTCTTTCCAGACAATGAGCAAACCCTTTTTTGGAAGTTTAAGAACAAACTTCCATTTTTAGTTTCTTGTTAGTTAACCTAGTCAAGAATAAGATATCATTTCTGCCCTCTATGCCTCACTGTCCACGCTAAGGTGGATATTTTTTGGTTAATTATCAATAGAATTGCTTAAAATTCATGTTACATACTTCTGTTAAAAACAAAAAGTGTTAGTGGGACTTCAGTGGTTTAGTAGATCCTGGAAAAGAATGAAACTTTTAGAAGTAAGTGGGACAAATAATGTTGTACTGATGAGCTTTAAAATATCATGAATTTGACTAGGCCAAGAAATGGAGGAAATTACTGTGTGGGCCGCAGGATGAAATTTCGATCATGTAATACTGATTCATGTCCAAACGGCACACAAGACTTTCGAGAGAAGCAATGCTCTGATTTTAATGGTAAACATGTGAACATCAATGGTCTTCCCCCTAATGTAAGGTGGCTTCCAAAATACAGTGGCAGTAAGTAAATTATGCTGTTTCTTTGATGTAAATTTTTCTGAGACATAAGAACACATAGCTTTATTATTATACATTAAAAATTTGACCTTTTTCTCTTTTACAGTTGGCACAAGAGATCGTTGTAAACTCTATTGTGAGGTTGCTGGAACCAGTGATTTCTACCTATTGAAGGCTATGGTTGAAGATGGTACTCCTTGTGGAATTGAAACTCATGACATCTGTGTTCAAGGCGTGTGTATGGTAAGTAACTGTAAGTTTCTATTATATTTAAAGTGACTTTAAGAATAATTTTTTAATTTATATAACCAAATACTACTTTTACTATTTCAGTGTATGTTCTTAGGCATTCCAACAAAGCAACCTTTGTTATTATGCTGTCTATAGGAGTATGGTTAGCCTTGTTACTGGGAATTCTCTGTCATCAAGAATGACTCAACAAAGCATTAAGATAAATTTGCTGACTTTCTGTGGTCTGTTGTACTTACAATCACAATAGGAATGAGATCAGCTTCCTAAAATGTTAGAAAATAATAGGATACAAAAATTGTTAAGGGATTTTGCTATGTTAAATGTAACCTTCTACAGTAATGTTTTCCTTGTCTGTTAAAACTATTGATATCCTTCCTTCCTCTCTCCAGCTGTCACTTATTTCTCATGTACATTTGACACACATTGATTGAGTAGCTACTAGATGTCAGATACTGTTCAAGTCACCAGGATAAAAGGTTGGAGCAAAGAAGCCACTTCCAAGATGGTCACAGACTTGTAGGGGAAATAGGCATATAGACAAATAGAATTAATGCTAGGTCATCTGCTGTAGCATAGAGATATTGAGGAAGGAGTGTCTTATTTTATGGAGAGATGTGTAAAGGATTCAGAGAGCCTTTCATGGAGGGTGTGAGACTTGTGGCTAAGTATCGAAATGAGTAGGTTTTAGGAAGTGAGGAAGTAAGGGAGCAGAGTTGAAATTAGGGACTAGCAGATGGTTGTCAAATGCACTTTTTTTCTTAACTTCTTGGAAACACATAGAAGGATTTGAAGTCAAGGGAGATATGTGATTCGGTTTGCATGTTGGAATCTTTAAACCATTAGGTTTAGAAGATTGGAGACAGGTGGTCCATTTAACAGGATTCTAGGTCAGAGCAGATGAGATGCTGAGTTAAAGCACAAACATTGCAATGGCAGTCTTGAGAATGGAGGGTGTATTTGAGAACTAGGATAGTGCATGTGGTCCAAAGAATAGAGTAAGTGTACTTCTATGAGATCAACTTTTTTAGATTCCACATATGAATGAGACCATATGGTATTTGTTTTTTGATGCCTAGCTTATTTCATTTAACATAATGTCCTCCAGATTCATCCATGTTGTCATAAATGGCAAGGTTTCCTATTTCTTTATGGCTAAATAATACACAATTTTGTATATAAACCACCTTGTTTAAATTCATACATCCATTGATGGACACTTAGGTTGATTTCATATTTTGGCTATTGTGAATAGCAGTGTGATAAACATGGGAGTGTAGATATCTCCTTTGATAAACTTATTTCATTTCCTTTGGATATATACCCAGTAGTGAGATTGCTGGATCACATGGTAGTTCTATTTTTAGTGGATATTATGTGCTGTCACCACAAAAATGATAACTATTGTGAGTTGTGCATTTGTTAGCTAGATGTAACTATTCCATAATGTATATATATTCTTGAAAGCATCATGTTGTTCATGATAAAAACATACAATGTTATCTGTCAATTTAAAAATAAAAGATAAAAACTAGTTTAAAAATGTAAGTATAATCTTATGAACGTACTCCTTTGGTTAAAGTGGAGCTCTATAAGGCCAACTTCATCTCCCCATAAACAAATATCTATTACATTATCTCGCTTATAAAGGCCCTTTACTCAAAGAGCTAATGAGATGTTCAAAGAGAGTTAAAATAATTTAAGTTGGAAACAGCTTAAATACTGAAAAGGTTACTCAGCAGACTGAAAAAAAACTGTGCTTTATCTAAATTAGCAGCATAAAGTCATATGAAAATGCAGAAGTTGTGATGAAGATTATCTGAACATATAGAGGCATACTACTTTTATAAAATATATACTTAAATTTTTGATTTTGAAAATATCTGCCTTGTATATAAAAGAATTCATGAGGCTTAAGAAATTTCCTTTACTGGTACCTAAATTTAGAGAGTTATTCCATACAATGGAAAGAGTAACTGCAATGTATGCAGAGAATAGCTTCTGCATGGAGAGGATCTGCATTTGTTTTTTGAAATTTCTGAAACAAGTCATCTCTCTACTTGCATATTCATTCATTTATTCATTCACTTTTAAAAATAAGCACTGTTTATTATACTGGGTATTGGTTTTAGAGAAAATATTACTTTTAAGTATTTATTTGAAACTAAGATTATTTGCAGAGTACTAAGGTCATGAGTTAAAATAATAACTGTGAAAGACATCTTTTTGGAGTATACTATTGTATTACTTACATACTGATACTTTAGTCTCTGAATTACATTTCTTTGAAGAGTAGTTTTCTTTTTTTTTTTTGTGATAAGAACACTTAACCTAAGTGTTTATTCTTACCAAATTAAAAAATATACAATATAGTATTGTTAATCATAGACACTATACTATACAGTAGTTTTTTAAGACTTATACTGCACATCTGAAACTTAAAAAAATATATATATATATATTATTGCACTTTAGGTTCTGGGGTACATGTGCAGAACATGCAGGATTGTTGCATAGGTACCTACATGGCAATGTGGTTTGCTGCTTTCGTCCCCCTATCACCTATATCTGGCATTTCTCCCCATGTTATACCTCCCCAACCTCCCTGCCCCCTGCTGTCCCTTTCCTATTCCCCACCCAACAGACCCAAGTGTGTGATGCTCCTCTCCCTGAGTCCATGTGTTCTCATTGTTCATCACTCGCCTATGAGTGTGAACATGCAGTGTTTGAATTTCTGTTCTTGTGTCAGTTTGCTGAGAATGATGGTTTCCAGATTCATCCATGTCCCTACAAGGACACAAACTCATTGTTTTTTATGGCAGTATAGTATTCCATTGGTGTATATGTGCCACATTTTCCTTGTCCAGTTTGTCATTGATGGGCATTTGGGTTGATTCCAGGCCTTTGCTGTTGTAAAGAGTGCTGCAATGAACATACGTGTGCATGTGTCTTTATAATAGAACAATTTATAATCCTTTGGATATATACCCAGTCATGGGATTGCTGGGTCAAATGGAATTTCTATTTCTAGGTCCTTGAGGAATCGCCACACTGTCTTCCACAATGGTTGAACTAATTTACACTCCCACCAACAGTGTAAAAGTGTTCCTATTTCTCCACATCCTCTCCAGCATCTGTTGTCTCCCGATTTTTTAATGATCAACATTCTAACTGGCGTGAGATGGTATCTCAATGTGGTTTTGATTTGCATTTCTCTAATGACCAGTGATGATGAGCATTTTTTTTTATATGTTTCTTGGCGTCATATATGTCTTCTTTTGAAAAATGTCTGTTCATATCCTTTGCCCACTTTTGAATGGGCTTGTTTTTGTTTTCCTTGTAAATCTGTTTTAGTTCTTGGTAGATTCTGGATATTAGCCCTTTGTCAAATGGGTAGATTGCAAACATTTTTTCCCATTCTGTTGGTTGCCAGCTTACTCTAATGATTGTTTCTTTTGCTGTACAGAAGCTCTGGAGTTTAATTAGATCCAATTGTCTAATTTGGCTTTTGTTGCCAATGCTTTTGGTGTTTTAGTCATGAAGTCCTTGCCTATGCCTATGTCCTGAATGGTTTTGCCTAGGTTTTCTTCTAGGGTTTTTATGGTGTTAGGTCTTATGTTTAAGTCTTTAATCCTTCTGGAGTTAATTTTAGTGTAAGGTGTCAGGAAGGGGTCCAGTTTCTGCTTTCTGAACATGGCTACCCAGTTTTCCCAACACCATGTATTAAACAGGGAATCCTTTCCTCATTGCTTGTTTTTGTCAGTGTTGTCAAAGATCAGATGGTTGTAGATGAGTGGTGTTGCCTCTGAGGTCTCTGTTCTGTTCCATTGGTCTATGTCTCTGTTTTGGTACCAGTACCATACTGGTTTGATTACTGTAGCCTTGTAGTATTGTTTGAAGTCAGGTAGTGTGATGCCTCCAGCTTTGTTCTTTTTGCTTAGAATTGTTTTGGCTATGCTGGCTCTCTTTTGGTTCCATATGAAGTTTAAGGTGGTTTATTCCAGTTCTGTGAAGAGGGTCATAGGTAGCTTCATGGGGATAGCTTTGAATCTATAAATTACTTTGGGCAGTATGACCATTTTCACAATATTGATCCTTCCTAACCATGAGCATGGAATGTTTTTCCATCTGTTTGTGTTCTCTCTTATTTCCTTGAGCAGTGGTTTGTAGTTCTCCTTGAAAAGGTCCTTCATGTCCCTCGTTAGTTGTATTCCTAGGTATTTTATTCTCTTTATAGCAATTGTGAATGGCAGTTCATTCTTGATTTGGCTCTTCTTAATTCTATTATTGGTGTAAAGGAATGCTTGTGATTTCTGCACATTGATTTTCTATCCTGAGACTTTGCTGAAGTTGCTTATCAGCTTAAGGAGATATTGGGCTGAGAGGATGGTGTCTTCTAAATATACAATCATGTCGTCTGCAAATAGAGACAGTTTGACTTCCTCCTTCCCTAATTGAATGCCCTTTATTTCTTTTTCTTGCCTGATTGCTCTGGCTATAGAACTTCTAATACTATATTGAAAAGGAGTGGTGAGAGAGGGCATCCTTGTCTAGTGCCAGATTTCAAAGGGAATACTTCCGGTTTTTGTCCATTCAGTATGATATTGGCTGTGGGTTTGTCATAAATAGCTGTTATTATTTTGAGATACATTCCGTTGATACCTAGTTTATTGAGAGTTTTTAGCATTAAGAGCTGTTGAATTTTGTCAAAGGCCTTTTCTGCATCTATTGAGATAATCATGTGGTTTTTATCGTTAGTTCTGTTTATGTGTTGAATTATGTTTATAAACTTGCATATGTTGAACCAGGCTTGCATCCCAGGAATGAAGCCTATTTGATTGTAAGCTTTTTGATGTGCTGTTGCAATTGGTTTGCCAGTATTTTATTGAAGATTTTTGATTCTGTGTTCCTTATGGATATTGGCCAGAAGTTTTCTTTTCTTGTTGAGTCTCTGCCAGGTTTTGGTATCAGGATGATGTTGGTCTCATAAAATGATTTGGGAAGGATTCTCTCTTTCTGGAGTATTTGGAATAGTTTCAGAAGGAGTGGTACCAACTCCTCTTTGTATGTCTGGTAGAATTCAGCTGTAAACCCATCTGGACCAGGTTTTTTGGACCAACCTTTTTTTGGTTGTTAGGCTATTAATTACTGCTTCAATTTCAGCCCTTGTTATTGGTCTGTTCAGGGTTTCGACTTCTTCCTGCTTTAGAATTGGGAGGGTACAAGTGTCCAGGAATTTATCCATTTCTTCCAGGTATACTGGTTTATGTGCATAGAGTTGTTTGTAGTAATCTTTGATGGTAGTTTGTATTTCTGTGGAATCTGTAGTGATATCCCCTTTATCATTTTTTATTGCTTGTATTTGATTCTTCTCTCTTTTCTTTTTTATTAATCTGGCTAGCAGTCTGTCTATATTGTTGATCTTTTCAAAAAACAAGCTCCTGGATTTATGGATTTTTTGAAGGGTTTTTTGTGTCTCTATCACCTTCAGTTCTGCTCTGAACTTAGTTATTTCTTTGTCTTCTGCTAGCTTTTGAGGTTTTTTGATCTTGCTCCTCTAGCTCTTTCAATTTTGATGATAGGGTGTTGATTTTCAATATTTCCTTGCTTCTCATGTGGACATTTATTGCTATAAATTTCTCTAGACACTGCTTTAAATGTGTCCCAGAGATTCTGATAAGTTGTGTCTTTGTTCTCGTTGGTTTCAAAGAACATCTTTATTTCTGCTTTCATTTCATTGTTTATCCAGTCAACATTCAAGAGCCAGTTGTTCAGATTCAATGAAGTTGTGCAGTTCTGAGTTAGTTTCTGAATCCTGAATTCTAATTTGATTGCACTGTGGTCTGATAGACTGTTTGTTATAATTTCTGTTCTTTCACATTTTTTGAGGAATGATTTACTTCCCATTATGTGGTAACTTTTAGAGTAGGTGTGATGTGGTGCTGAGAAGAATGTATGTTCTGTGGATTTGGGTTGGAGAGTTCTGTAGATGTCTATTAGGTTTGCTTGGTCTAGATCTGAGTTCAAGTCCTGGATAACCTTGTTAATTTTCTGTCTCATTGATCTGTCTAATATTGACAGTGTGGTGTTAAAGTCTTCCACTATTATTGCGTGGGAGTCTAACTGCCTTTGTAGGTCATTAAGAACTTGCTTTATGTATCTGGGTGCTAATGTATTGGGTGCATATATATTTAGGATTGTTAGCTCATCTTGTTGCATTGATCCTTTCACCATAATGTAATGCCCTTCTTTGTCTCTTTTGATCTTTGTGGGTTTAATGTCTGTTTTATCAGAGACTAGGATTGCAATTCCTGCTTTTTTTGTTCTCCATTTGCTTGGTAAATCTTCCTCCATCCCTTTATTTTGAGCCATTGTGTGTCCTTGCATGTGAAATGGGTTTCCTGGATACAGCACACTGATGGGTTTTGAGTTTTTATCCAATTTGCCAGTCTGTGTCTTTTGACTGGGGCATTTAGCCCATTTACATTTAAGGTTAATATTGTTATGTGTGAATTTGATCCTACCATTTTGATGCTAGCCGGTTATTTTGCCCATTAGTTGATGGAGTTTCTTTATTGTGTTGATGCTCTTTACATTTTGGTACATTTTTGGAGTAACTGATACTGGTTGTTCCTTTCTATGTTTAGTGCTTCTTTCATGGGCTCTTGTAAGGCAGGTCTGGTTGTGACGAAATCTCTCAGCAGTTGCTTGTTCATAAAGGATTTTATTTCTCATTTGCTTATGAAGCTTAGTTTGGCTGGATATAAAATTCTAGGTTGAAAGGTCTTTTCTTTAAGGATGTTGATCATTTCTGGCTTGTAGTGTTTCTGCTGAGAGATCCACTGTAAGACTGATTGGCTTCCCTTTGTTGGTAACCCGAACTTTCTCTCTGGCTGCCCTTGGCATTTTTTCCTTCATTTCAACCCTGGTGAATCTGATGATTATGTGTCTTGGGATTGCTCTTCTTGAGGAATATCTTTGTGGTGTTCTCTGTATTTCCTGGACTTGAATATTGGCCTGCCTTGCTAGTTTGGGGAAGTTCTCCTGGATAACATCCTGAAGAGTGTTTTCAGCTTGTATTCATTCTTGTTGTCACCTTCAGATACAGCTATCCAATGTAGATTAGGTCTTTTCACATAATCCCATGTTTCTTGGAGGCTTTGTTCATTTCTTTTCACTCTTTTCTCTAATCTTGCCTTCTCATTTTATTTCATTGATTTGATCTTCAATCTCTGATATTCTTTCTTCTGCTTGGTCAATTTGGGTATTGAAACTTGTGTATGCTTCACAAAGTTCTCGTGTTGTCATTTTCAGTTCCATCAGGTGATTTATATTCTTCTCTAAGCTGTTTATTCTTGTTAGCATTTCATCAAACATTTTTTCAAGTTTCTTTTCACTGGGTTAGAACATATTCTTTTAGCTCAGAGAAGGTTGTTATTACCCACCTTCTGAAGCCTGTTTCTGTGAATTCATCAGACTCATTCTCCATCCAGCTTTGTTCCATTGCTGGTGAGGAGTTGTGATCTCCTGGATGAGGAGAGGCATTCTGGTTTTGGGTGTTTTCATCCTTTTTGCGCTGATTTCTTTCCACTTTTGTGTATTCATCTACCTGTGGTATTTGTGGTTGGTGATTTTCGAATGGGTCTCTGAGTGGACATCCTTTTTGTTGACGATGAAGTTATTTCTTTCCGTTCTTTAGTTTTCCTTTTAACAGTCAGGTCTCTGTGCTGTAGGACTGCTGGAGGTTCCTCCATACCTGCTTGCCTGGGAATCACCTGTGGCAGCTGCAGAACAGTAAGGGTTGCTGCCAGTTTCTTCTTCTGTTATCTTAGTCCCAGAAGGATACCCGCCAGATGTCAGCCTGAGCTCTCCTTTATGAGGTGTCTCTTTGGATATATGGGGATCAGGAAGTTGCTTGAGTAGACAGTCTGACCCTTATAGTAGCTCAAGAGCTCAGCTGTGAGCTCCATTTTTCCATTCAGTGCTGCTGGGCAGGTACGTTTAAGTCTGCTGCAGTGGGACTCATAACCACCTTTTTCCCCAGGTCCTCTGTCCTGGGAATGTGGGACTTTATTTATAAGTTCCTGATGTGCTGCTGCCGTTTTTCAGAGACGCCCTGCCCAGCTAGGAGGTAGCCTCGTCACAGTCTGCCAGCAGAGGTGTTGCTGAGCTGCCATGGGCTCTGCCCAGCTGCTGTGTGAACCCCCTTGCCGTTTTCTTTACAGAGGTACAGTTAGAACTTCCTCAGTAATGGTGGTCTGCCTCAGTAATGGTGGAAGGCCTCAGTAATGGCGGACTGCTTCAGTAATGGTGGACTGCCTCAGTAGTGGTGGACTGTCTCAGTAATGGCGGACACGCTTACCCCCACAGAGCTGGATCATCCTGGCTCCAGCTGTGTTTGCTGTGAAACTCTCAATCCAGAACGTTTCAGATTGCTGGTCTTTGTGGGGTGGGACCCGCTGAGCCAGATAACCTTCCTCCCTGTTTCAGCCCCCTTATTTTCAGTTGAATGGGTGGCTCTGTCTCCCAGGCATCCAGGTGCTATTCCAAATGGCCACCCAGATTTGTGTGAGTTTTTGTGCGGAGACCCACTGCGCCAGCTGGAAAAGCCATGCTGGAAATTCGTGGTGCTTTTCAGCCCAGTCTCCTGGTTTGTGGGCAGTAATAACCTGTTTGGAAATGTGGTGATCACTTACCCTCTGTGATGTTCTTGCACTCCAGAGCTGTTCCTATTCAGCCGTCTTTGGTCTGCCCTGAAGAGTGGTTTTCAAATGACAGCGGGTATTGGAATCAATGTCAGTGTTACAATGCAGATTCCTAGGTTTTATTTACAAGTATTATAATTCAGAAGATCTGGAAATCTGTCTTTAAATACCACCCCATGTGATTTTGATGCAGGAGGTCTGTGGATGACCCTTTAAAAAAGCATGGCTTTTAAGGCCATGTAAATGGATATGTGAAAATATTGACTTACAGCAGTATCAGTACATATTTTTAAACAATTCTGTTGTACTGAATCTCCTGTTAGTTGAAAGGATATTTTTGAAAAGAACTTTGTAAACTTTAAAGCACCATACTTGAACTTCATCATTCTTTTTATTTTTTTAACTTTTATTTTAGGTTCAGGGGTATATGTGCAAATTTGTTATACAGGTAAACTTGTGTAACAGGGTTTTGTTGTACAGATTATTTCATCAGCCTAGTATCTAATAGTTATTTTTTCTGATCCTCTCCCTCCTCCCACCATCCACCCTCAACGGACCCCAGTGTGTGTTGTTCCCCTCTTTGTGTCCATGTGTTCTCATCATTTACTTCCCACTTATAAGTGGGAACATGTGATATTTGATTTTCTGTTCGTGTGTTGGTTCGCTAAGGATGATGGCTTCCATCTCTGTCCATGTTCCTGTAAAGGACATGATTTCATTCTTTTCTATGGCTGCATAGTATTCCATGGTGTATATGTACCACATTTTCTTTATCCAGTCTACCATTAATAGACACTTAGGACACTTGGGTTGATTTCATGTCTTTGCTATTGTGAATAGGCTGCAATAAACATTGTCTTTATGTGTTTTTAATGTGTATATGTGTAAATATGTGTCTTTATGGTAGAGTAACATATTCTTTTGGGTATGTACCCAGTAATGGGATTGTTGAGTTGAATGGTAGTTCAGTTTTTAGCTCTTTAAGGAATCACCACACTGCTTTCCACAGTGGTTGAACCAATTTACCTCTGCACCAACAGTGTATAAGCATTCCCTTTTCTGCAATCTTGCCAGCATCTGTTATTTTTTGATTTTTTAATGTTAGTCATTCGGACTGGTGTGAGATGGTATCTTACTATGGTTTTGATTTGCATTTCTCTGATGATCAGTGATACTGCACTTTTTTCATGTGCCTGTTGACTGTATGTATGTCTTCTCTTAAAAGGTGTTTGTTCATGTTCTTTGCTCACTTTTTAATAGTTATTTGTTTTTTTTCTTATAAATTTATTTAAATTCCTTATAGATGCTGGATGATAGACCTTTGTCAGATGTATAGTTTGCAGATATTTCCTCCCATTCTGTAGATTGTCTATTTACTCTGTTCATAGTTTCTTTTGCTGTGCAGGAGCTCTTAAATTTAACTAGATCTCATTTGCCAATTGTTGCTGTTGCAATTGCTTTTGCTGTCTTCATAATGAAATCATTGCCAGTTCCTATATACAGAATGGTATGGCCTTGGTTGTCTTCCAGGATTTTTATAGTTTTGGGTTTTTGCATAGAAGTCTTTAATTCATCATGAGTTGATTTTTGATATGATGTAAGGAAGCATTCTAGTTTCAATCTTCTGCATATGATTAGCCATTTATTACAGCACCATTTATTGAACAGGGAGTCCTTTTTCCATTGTTTGTTTTAGTCAGCTTTGTTGAAGATCAGATGGTTGTAGCTGTGTGAATTTATTTGTGGTCTCCATTCTGTTCCATTAGTCTGTGTGTCTGTTTTAGTTACTGTAGCCCTGAAATGTGGTCTGAAGTTGGGTAGCATGACACCTTTAGCTTTGCTCTTTTTGCTTAGAATTGCCTTGGCTATTTGGGCTCTTTTTTGGTTCCATATGAATTTTAAAATAGTTTTTTCTAGTTCTGTGAAGAATATCAGTGGTAGTTTGATAGGAATAGCATTGGATGTATACATTGCTTTGGGCATTATGGTTATTTTAATGATATTGATTCTTCCTATACATAACTATAGACTATTTTTCATTTGTTTGAGTTTTCTCTATTTCTTTGAGCAGTGTTTTATAATTCTTATTATAGAGATCTTTTACCTCCCTGGCTAGCTGTATTCCTAGGTATTTTATTCTCTTTGTGGCCATTGAGAAGGGGATTGTGTTCTTTATTTGGGTTCAAGTTGGTTATTATTGGTGTGTAGGAATGGTAGTAATTTTTGTACATTGGTTTTGTATCTTGCAACTTTGCTGAAGTTGTCAGGTTAAGGAGCCTTTGGTCAGCCAGCAGGGATTGACTTCCTCTTTTTTTATTTGGATGCCTCTTTCTTTGTTTCTTTCTGTTTCTTTCCTTTCTTTCTTTCTTCCCTTCCTTTCTTTCCTCCCTTCTTTCCTTTTTCCCTTCCTCCCTCCCTCCCTCTCTCCCTCGCTGCCTCCCTCCCTCCCTCCCTCCCTCCTTCC
>PVKP010030053.1:0-28334 GCA_004027715.1 Plecturocebus donacophilus
ATTTCCCCCTGCTGGCACTCCTTCTCTCTCCTGCCACTCTGTGAAGAGGTGCCTTCTGCCATGATCGTAAGTTCCCTGAGGCCTCCCTGGCCATGTAGAACTGTGAGTCAATTAAATCTCTTTTCTTTATAAATTACCCAGTCTGGGGATTTCTTCACAGCAGCACGGGAACGGACTAATATACTTGGCCACAGCCCTATGCAGTGGGTGCCATCATATCTTCATGCCACAGACAGTAAACAGGATGATGGCCACACCCATTGCTCTGGCAAAGCCAGAACTCAAGCACCACTTGGTTGTCTTAAGTTTCTGTCCTATCCAACTCAGAACGCTGATTTCAGCTCTCACGTCTCACTCAAGTTTTTTTTCTGCACAATGTGGTATAGACAGCCACCTCTCGTGGAACACTTGGTTCTTCACCACCATCATTGCCATGTGATAACTGGCCTTACATTATCCCCTTTGCATGCCAGCCTCCTGACTCCAGCTTGAGAGAAATTTAGAATGTGTGTCTTGAGTCTTGGTTGCATGTGTCGCCCAGCCAAGCCCCTATCCTTTTTTGAAATGAGTGTCCCTCTTCTCCAATGTGTGGTGCAATGCAGGGCTCTCCAACTTATCCAGCCCCGCCTCAAGGTCCTGGTCTATCACCAGATTGGCCCCAGGCCTTTTACCGATAGATCCCCACACCCTTATTGCACAGGGGAAGGTTTTGTTCATCGTTGCCGTTGAACAGTTTTTTACTTTCTGATCTGTTCCGTGAGCTTATTCTCATTTCATGGGCCACATTCTCAATGTAAAGCCCCAGCCTAATAGGGAAGTGCTGAAGACATATGCTCTATAGCCACAGAATACATTTATACAGTTATGGATTTCTGAATGGCAAAGCAGTCATGGGGGGATAAATATCACTTTACTGCATCACCACACACCACAATAAACTGTTACAACACAGCATGATGCTGCCTTAATTGTAGCAGATAATGATAATTATCTACTGTCTCCATTAACTCCGCCATATTGAGCCACGTTCTCTCTCCCTCACATGCACTAGCTCTGATATATGGAAAAGGAAATAAAAATCTCATCTTCATTAAACATCTCTATTTAAAGCTGAAAGAAAAAAAAGGTCTGTGAAGCCACATGTGGAGAGTTTTTACTGTGGATGAGAATGGTGGATTTAATTCCTCACACAGCAAGCTGAAAACACACTTGCAAATCAGCTTTCACAAGAAGCCACTGGTTTTGGAAATGCCCGACACATGAGTTGCACAAGCATTCACAGCCTCATGTGTGATCTCGGAGTTGCAGAGTGGGAGAACAGCATCATCCCTGGGCTGAGAGTCCGAGAAGACCCAGGAAGGAGGGAAGTCAAGAATAACAGTCTCGTCTTGAGCCAGGTCCAAATCTTCCCTGGAGAAATGTTACTAGCATCTCTGTTTTTAACTGACACTGAAAACTGTTCCCGTCACCGTGCCCCAGCAGAACGAGTCCCCTGGGTGACTCATTCAGGGAACAAGAACCTTGTTTCTGGTGGATACACTCATTTGTGCCATGCCTTCCTCAAAAATTAGTTATGGTTGCTACGCATCGACAATTAATCAGTTCACTCTAACTCAGCTGAGCCTCTTTCAAATGACTGCAAAGGAAAGTATCTTATCAGTTTTAACAAAGAAGGGGAAAGAGAAAAAAGAAAAAGCAAAAAAAACTCATAACAAATTCTGGTAACAGAATGCTTCCTCAACTGTCCTTAGAAGACATATGTTAATGACTAATTAGAATGAAATGTAACAAGCACATCAGTATGTAAATGGTGCTTGAAAAAAGATCACATCATCACCAATTTAGAGCTAGAGAAAACTGGAGTCAACTGAGAATTCCACTTATAACATTTTTATACAATTAATTTCTTCAACCTGTTCTTCATTTATGAAAAGGACAACCTAACCCTGATTGTATACAAATTATCACAAAACCCAAGTATGTGGTGTTGTTCTTAAAGAGGTTTTAGTACTAGGCAGATCGAATCTGAATTCTATCAGGAAAACCAAACATTGATAAAATATCCATAGCTTTTACTTTATAAAAAAAGTACCGTAGATATGTGTTTATATTTTAAGCATGATACTTAGTCTAGATATAATATCTATTTTGCCTCTGCTTTAGTTTAACTGATATCTCAATCCTGCATGAACAGTGGCAGCTGGCCTCAAATGAGAAAAACATCATCCCAAATAACTTAACATTCAAAGTATATCCCCAAACCTTCTCTGGTAAAAGAATCATGGCTTTGTTCCTAAGTCACATGCCAGAAAGCTGTAAGCAGGGTCTGGGCAGAGAGGACATTTTTCAAGTGGTAGAAATAGCTTCTTACTGAGAGAATTTTAGATTTTGTATTGTGCTTAGCACTTTAAATGTTGACCATAGCAACTAGCACCAGCAATTTTATATACACATGCTGAGAGAGAGAGAGAGAGAGAGAGAGCGCCTCTGAGTTCTAAGGACACATATTAGTAAGTATAGATTAGAGTTATAACCAATATTTTCTAAATAACTATTAAAATTGTGCTTAACCTTTTTACAAAGAGAAATGCTTAAAAATGTTAGACAAAATCTTTAATCCAGATTGTGACCTAAAAAATGTGGCCTTGTGAAGATACAAATTATTTCCACTTGTAAAGATTTCTTTGTGACAGAAAAAAATGAATTTGGAGCATTTGCTTTTCATATCAATGATCATTTTCATCAATTATGCTTGCAAAGTAATCAGAGACAATAAATTAGAGGTGATAGGTTATCCAACATTATTCAGACGTTTTGGCATTTTCAGTGAAAGAAATTCTAACTCCACAAATCATCCTTACTCGTCTTGGGCTAAGTATCTGGTTGAGAGCTCATTCTATGTAGGAGAGATTGAGCTTCTTAAGGAGCCAATAATCTTCACATTGCTTACTATTTTGGATTAAGATACAGAAAAGCCCTTGGTTATCCTGAAAATGTGATTTGGATGATTACATATTATGCCATTATGAGTCATTAGCACTTGACCCTAAATTAATTATCTGGTAAGTTAGCAAACAGATCCCTTGAGAATGGGACATGGGGCAGATATGCTTAGAGCAGGGCTCAGCGATAAGCAACAAACTCAGTAAACGGCCCCATAGGTCAGGACCACATATGAAATCCCATAGTAAAGAATTCCTCTTAACTCACAGTTATGCTTAGGACTAAGCTATTCTCTTGATCATAGCCAATGCCTGAGATGTGTTCTAAATATTTTTTTGTACATAACATTATGAATTAAATAAAAGTTAATAGGAAGTCAATAAAAATGGTGGAGGAAGAACCTTTCAACATTTCCTCCTCTTAAAAGTCATGGAAAAACTGACAAAAATTGTGAGAATCAACTTTTCAGAAATATGGAATTTAACCGAAGCCTCATACAGATCTGGAGAACAGTTACTCCAGAAAAACAGTCACATTTTGGTAAGACCAGTGACCTTGTAGCATTTTAACTTTTCCTGTTTCCATCCTCAACCCTATCCCTAGCTCTGTGGTAGGCTTTGTAAGCAGCTGTCTGCAAACACAATGAAAGCCAGCAACCTAGTTGCCACTGGAGTGGGAAGAACAGGCTGAGGTGCCTCATTTCCAGAGAACTGTCACGATCTGACCTGCTTGATAGTTCCCTGAAAAAGCCTGCTCCCAAGGCTGTGTTTATATGTCATGATTTGGTTCTTGCTAATGCAGAAAGCCTTGGACTTGGGGGACATTGTGGAAAGTATTGAGGCAATTGTTTAATTTCTGAGTCACCTATGGTACTACATAACAGTTGGGAGAAACACTAGACTAACCAAAAAGCTTAAAAGGTAAGACTAGGAAATGAAGTTTCCATAGGAATGTTGAAAAGTTCCAACACTTTTTTTTTTTGAATCTAGAAGGCCAAGTACATATGTAGAAACATAGGTAATGGTAAATAACAATTGAAGACTTTAAGCTCTCACCCCTGTCTGACCTTGAGGTACTTACTAAGCAGGAAGCGAGGGCTAAGGCAGAGTTGTCAAATGTCTGGCTGAGTGCTGAGGTGTGCCCCAACACATACATAAGCACACTGGCAGATTTGCAAGCCCTATTGGTTCCAGGTCAATAAGACTAGAAATCTTTATCTAATCACTAGATGATCACTAAACTAACCAAAGCCTTCATGATCACATGTTTTAAAAGCATAGAGAGTTTTCAGAATTAATGTACAAATTTGCTAAATGAAGAACAACAACAGAAAACACTAAAAAGTAGGGGGGAATCTGACTTCTAAAGTTGACATAGTAGATTATTTTAAATGTCCAATTTTCAAGGGAAAAATAGTAGAGACAAGCAAAGAAATAAAAACAGAAAAAAAATGTCCCAGCTCCCTTGTTTGTATAAGTTAAAATCGGTATGGAAAACCAAGGAACTTAATAGACAAAATAACTTTGAAAAAGGATGACTTCTTTTTTTTTTTTTTGAGATAGAGTTTTGCTCTTGTTGCCCAGGCTGGAGTGCAATGACATAATCTTGACTCACCACAACATCCGCCTCCTGGGTTCAAGCAATTCTCCTGCCTCAGCCTCCCTAGTAGCTGAGATTCCAGGCATGAGTCACCACACCCAGCTAATTTTGTATTTTTAGTGGAGACAGGGTTTCTCCATGTTGGTCAAGCTGGTCTCGAACTCCCAACCTCAGGTGACCCGCCTGCCTAGGCCTCCCAAAGTGCTAGAATTACAGGTGTGTGCCAATGTACCCGGCCCAACTACTTTTTTAAAAGTTAGCAAACAATGTTTTCTTGTTAAGTTGAATTTGAATGCAATAATTCTGCTGTGTCCACTGAGACCCATAGATTAAGGAGTTCCTTTCCTGAGCAGCACTGTGACTCTATCTATCGGCACTGTCTTTCACAGCATACTCCCAACCTCTGATAGGATGGCCTTCCATCCAGGCCTAGCACAAATCACGTAGGTATTTCCTTAATAGAAGCTTCCATTAGTTATGTCATAAAAGACTAGCACACTCCTTAAATAAGCAAAAAACTCTGGTTGACAGCAATGCTTCTTAGCCAACATAGCCCAGTTTTCTAGTTCAAGGGAATAAACTGAATACATTATAGCTACCCATCCTGCCTCAAGCCCTAGAAATGGCATAACAGACATAAATAAATACAGTTTAACACTGGAAAATCCAAAGGAAAATTCTTAGTAGAACAGACACTACTAGTAGTTTCTGAAAGAGAAGTGAATGAGAGCAGGTTGAAGGTGCAAGGACATCATCAAACGTGCAAAGGCAGAACAGCTATAAAGGTGGGAGCAAGCCTGAAATGCTTCACTTTCTGATAGGAGATGGACAGAGAAGAGGGGTCAGGGTAAATTGAAAGCTGTTGGTGAGGACACTACAGCCAGGGCAGCCATGCATTTGAGTCCTCTGTAACTCCTTTTTTCCTTCTGTGCCTAGGCAGAAACAACACAGCGGCATGTCTTTTAAGTAAAATTAGTCAGGGTGTTATGCAGAGAGATGGAGCAGTGTGTACAAATGGCTGGGGGTGATCAGGAGATAGAGGGGTGCCCACATGCTGAAAAGTAGCTCTTGATACTCCTCACTTCATAGTTTGTCCATCCTCTTCCTTCATTTTACTGAAAATGGCCTACAATAGCACTTATCAACCACCACAGTTGAGATGCATTTTGGTATGTGAAAATCAAAAAAATACTTAACTCATGTGTGAAAAAGGTGCAACGCAGTTGAGCAGAACAGAAAATACCAGAGTTCACTTCACAAGAGGATTAATATTAAATTTCATAAGAGGATAAATATATGTTTAGTAAGTAATCTATTTGTTTCATAAATAAGCACAGACATATACATGTATTTGTCATGGCTCACAATGTGTACTGTATGTCTATGTGCATCTCATATGGTTTGGAACTGTGTCCCTGACAAAATCTCACATTGAATTGTGACCCCGGTGTTGGAGGTGAGGCCCGGTGGGAGGTTATTGGACCATGTGAACTGTGACCCCAGTGTTGGAGGTGGGGCCTGGTGGGAGGTTATTGGACCATGTGAACTGTGACCCCGGTGTTGGAGGTGAGGCCCGATGGGGGGTTACTGGACCATGGGCGTGGTTTCTCATGAATGGTTTGACACCATTCCCCCTTGGTACTGCCATCATGATAGTGAGTGAGTTCTCATGAGAGCTGGTGGTTTAAAAGTGTGTAGCAGCTCCCACTCTCTCTCCTGCTCCTGCTCCCGCCATGCGAGATGGCTGCTCCCCCTTTGCCTTCCACCATGATTGTCAGTTTCCTGAGGCCTCCCCAGAAGCCAAGCAGATGCCATCACCACACATCCTATAGAACTTGGAGCCAATTAATCCTCTTTTCTTTATAAATTACCCAGTCTCCGGTGTTTCTTTACAGCAATGCAACAACAGCCTCATACAGCATCACTGCCAGAGAGAGAATGAACCACTTTAGCACATCCCATTGCTCCTCCCAGCCAGGCTTGCAGAACTGGAGTCTAACAGAAAACACTGAGTGAATTGCTGAGATTCAGCTAGCACTGACAGGGAGAAGCTACCATGAAATACAAACTCCAAAGGCTGAATAACACACAATCAAAGAGCAAAGCAGAGCATAAAGATAAGTAGCATCATAGAGAGATGGGAGGGAGAATAATTGATGTAAAAAGTCAAATAGGAATCATGCGGAGTAAAAATTTTCTTGCGATAAAAAACTTAGTGTATCAGGCAAATAACATTTAATATACCTAAAGTGTAAATTACAGAGCATTGAAATTACCCTTTGGAATTCCTCAAGAACTTAGTCAAACAATGAAAAAGTTCAGAAAGCATGAAAGACGTGGAAGCTGGATCTGAGATTTGTGACATTAGTACTATATCAAAGAACGTCTAGAAAAAGGGAATAAAGATGGAGAGAAATATTCAAAGAATAACCAAAGAAACTTCCCTAGATCTTGGAGACTAAATATACTTACACTGAAATTATTCTCTATAAATGGATAGGACGCCAAGATACAAATAATATAAAACGAAAACTTAAAATATGAAATTGCCAAATTTCTGAAAGCCAAAGATAAAAAGAAAACACTTGAAAGTTACAAAAGTGAAAAATATCTGATTATGTACAAAGGAACAAAAATCAGATTGGCACATGAAGTAGGCTGGACATATGTTGCAGACAAAAGGAAAAGAGCAATATTTCAAAAATTCAGGAAGAAAAATAACCTTGAATCAAGAATTCTATACCTAATCAGGATACCATCCAGGAGTGAGAGAAAAATGGTCATATTTTGAAATGTACAAAGTAAACCCAACAGCAAAGGAGTGGGCTTAAAGATAAGTCAGCAAGTAATTTAAAATGTTGTTTTAAGGCAAATAATTGCTGATTGTTTATATTTACATTTTTAAAATTCTCAACGTAGAATTCCAAATAGCAAATAATCAAAAGGCAAATGGCAAAAGTGGGAGTGGTTGAGAAGGAAACTCCAAGCTTTCTAAGCTTATTGGTTTATTCCAGAGAAGATATATAATCTGATCAGTGCTAGACCTTATTGGGAAAACAGAGGTGTAAATAGAAATGTTACCATGCAAATAACTTTCAAACCATTAAAAATGTGACAGGAAAAAATGATATCAGTCCTAAAAAGGATATGGGAAATGTGGTAGATGGACTTGAAGGTGGCCCTAGGATTCCTACCTCCTGGTACTTGCACGCTTATGTGATGCCTTCTGATACAGTTTGGCTGTGTGTGCACCCAAATCTCACCTTGAATTCTAATAGTCCCCATGTGTCAAGGGCGGCTCAGGTGGAGAGAACTGAATCATGGAGTCAGGTCCTCCATACCGTTCTTGTGATAGTGAATAAGTCTCACTATATCTGATGATTTTATTATAAGTAGGGGTTCCCCTGCACAAGCTCTTGCCTGCCACCATGTAAGACATGACTTTGCTCCTCATTCACCTTCTGCCATGATTGTGAGGACTCCCCAGCCATGTAGAACTGTGAGTCAATTAAACCTCTTTCCTTTGTAAATTACCCAGTCTAGGGTATGTCTTTATTAGCAGCTTGAGAACAGACTGATACACCTTCTCCTTGAGTATGAATAGAACCTGTGGTTTCCTTCTAACCAACAGAATATGGAAAAGGCAACAGATATATGTATGCTTGCATTACCTGAAATTGCAGCCTTAGTCTTGGCAGTAGACTCGCTCCCTTGCTGGCTTTGCAGAAGCAAGCTACCATGCTGTATAATGTCATACAGAGAACCCATATGGGAAGAAAGGTGACCCCCAGCCAACAAGAGATGGAGCCCCTCAGCCCAACAAACCACCAGAAAGTGAATGCTGCCACTAGCCACACGAACATGAAAGCAGATGCTTCCCCACCCAGGCCTAAGACAAGGCCACAGTCCTGGCTGGCATCTTGATTGAAGCCTTGTGAGGCCCTGAAGTAGGGAAGCCACCTAAGCTGCCTCTGGACTCCTGACCACAGATACTGAGAAAACTAATGTGTGCTGTTGTAAGGCATTAAGTATGGCAATATTGTTATATGGCCAGAGGTAATAATATAAAAGTGAAAAACAAGTAACTGGAAAGCATGAGAATAAGAAGACACAAAACAATGCAGCAAGAATATGACCCAAAATATTAATATTCTTAATAATTATGAATGCATCCAAATTTATCTGTTAAATAACAGAGGCGTTCTTGTGAACCGAACACAAATTAATTGATTTTTTTGCTCAATATAAAACACACTTAAAATGATATAGAATGGATGAAAAGAAAGGTTTATAAAGAAAACACTAAGAAAATGCTAACAAAAAGAAGATAGGTTTATCAAAATTTATATGAGACAAAGTAGAATACAAAGTAAATAGCAATGTAATGCACAAGGAAGGATATTGTATGTTGGTGATGAAAAAATTCTCAAAGAACATTTTAAAAAGTCAAAATTTTTATGTATTTAAAAACCCAACCTTGAAATAAATGAAACAAAAGCTGACAGGAAAACTTCCATTTCCAGCAAAATTGGTAAACAGACTTTTGGAATAATTTAATTTTTATGGCATTTCAAAAAAAAGATAGATAAATATTAACCATTTCTTCTTTCTTTAATAGTTGGCTTCATGGACCTTAAGATGGGAGAATTAGCTAGGATTTTATTGAATTGAGCATCAGGAAATGAGACAAATCCTGGTTCCAGGCAATAAGGGGGGTTGGATGAATGATAACAGCACAAGTCAGAACCCAGCAAGTTTGACATCTTCAGCAGATGAGCCAGGAAATCACCTCTGCAGAGGGAGCTGTGGTATAATTGTCTGTCTCAGTCTTAATATGCTACCGAGTACTTAAAAAAAAGAGAGAGAACATGTACAAATGGTTTAGGGTCTCCATTTGCACTAATTGTGTGGTCCATAAAACATCAAGTCAAACATTAATGCAAGGCAATCCAATTTTGGATATGCCCCCCATATTTCAGTAGAAGAAAATAAATTATTCTCTGTAGGCATGTACTTTAAGATCTATGCTCAATGAATTCCTACAGATTAACTTCCCAAGGGGTGAGGAGTTTACAATAAAAATATCTCAAATAAGCATAAAGCCATAAACCATCATAAATTAAAGTTAAAAAACCCTTTTATGTATTAGAACTAAGATACGGAAAACAATGTGATTATTGAATAAAATGACGGTTTAATGTATTTAAAGAAAAAAGAATGGACAGTATGACAACAGAACAAGAGATCATCAAAACTGATGAGCCAAATTAGTAATAACCCCGTAGAATGCATGGAAATAAAAAAAATAAAAAGCAAAAATTAAACCTTAAAGGATTGATAAAACTACATATAAAACACAGCTCAAGAGAGATTTTGTGAACTGTAATGGTTTGGATTGTTCCAAGTCTCGTAATGATAAAGTAGCCTATATCAAACTAACCTTATAATCTCTGAGAAATTTTTTAGAAAGAAAACAATTTGGTAGTTGTGGAGAATTTCTAAATGTATGGTTAAGCGGAACCCTTGAAAAGAGAGAAATGCACTAAGTTAGAACCATGTTTGTACAAATTTCCCCCACTAGTATTCCCAGTACATGGGATGCAGATGCTACTGAGAAAGCAGAAAACCACAGGCCTAACGGCTTTAGGTAACAGAGAAGAGAATGAGGCGCTGCCAACGTGGCTGTGAATTGAGATGGGAAATCCCAGAAATGAAGGAGCCACAGTGGGGAGGGGACAAAAGTCTGCCTATAAAATCCCCATAAATATTCAGCTGAACTGTGAACTGCAGATGCATGCCAAAGACACCAAATTGCCCTATCAAAGGTAACAGTTAGATGGATGAAAAAAAACTGCACAAAGATTTCAATTGCTGCCCATCGGGGGATGACAGAATTTAGATTTTAACTCCGTTCAAATGAAAGGGGCTTAGTCAACACTTTGGGGTGCCTGCTAAAATTCTACAAAGTTCATGCTTAGAGCCTGTCCCAATAAAGTACAAAACCAAACCTCCATAAATTCAAGGGGATCAGCCCTGAATGTAACTGTCAACTAGAACAAAAATAATCTTCAAAAGATAACAAAAGCCACTCTCTTTTCAGAATGCATCATCCCCAAAGCCTAGCATACAATACAAAAATACCATATATGCAAAGAAATGTAAAATAGTATGCATAGTCAAGAGAATAAGCATCAACAGAAACAGATGCTAAGATCATCAACATGTTGGAATTAGCAGGCAAAGAATCAAACATCACTATTATAAATATGGTCAAAGGTGTAAAAGGGAAAATAGCTATAAATTAGTGAAGAGAGGGATAATACCAGCAGAGAAATGTACAGTATAAAAATAAACTAGGCTGTTCTGCCCATGGAGTAGCTATTCTTTTATTCATTTGCTTTCTTTAGTAAACTTGCTTTCACTGAAAAGAAAATAAAAAATAAAAATAAACTAATGGAAATTCTAACATTAGAAACTATCTGAATTTAAAAAAAAAATCACAGATATTCTTAACATCAGTTGGAGATGGCTAAATCAATAGTTTATAGACTTGAAGATAAATAAACAAGTCAAATTGTCAAAGCTGAAAAATAAACAGGAAAAAAAATTTTTTAAAAACCAAGCCACTTTGAGCTCTAGCACAATATTAAGTATAAAATAACATAATAATTGGGGTTCTAAAAGAAGAATAAAGGTTGAATGAGGCAGTAAAAAATGACAAACATGAAATTTCACCAAGGTAAAATATATGCTGGCCATAAAAAAGGTTTAAATACATTTCCCAGAAAGGACACATAAAGAAGTAAACACAAGAGAAAAACTGATAAATTGAATTCATCAATGTGAAAAACACCATTAACAGAAAGAAGAATAAAGAGCAGACTGGGAAAACACATTTCATATATTTGACAAAAGACTTGTATTCAGAATACACAAATAATTTCTACAAATCAATCGCCAAAAGATAAATCAACCACTAAGGAAATGGTAAGGAATTTGGACACTTCAGGGAATAATTAACTTAAGAAGTCAGCAGTATGGGAGAAAAAGAAGCTGCTTGACATTAAAAGTTATTGGAGAAAAGAATGAAAATCCATTAAAATGGCTAAAATTAAAATGGACAAAACCAAATATTGATGAGGATGTGGGGCATCTGAAACTCTCCAAATTGCTCTGCTTGTGGGGAAAAGCACAAATACGATTAATTTGGAAAGACGTTAGGTAGTATGTCATAAAGTTGAACATATACTAACTGATGAGCAAGGATTCTACTCTTATGTCTTTATCAGAGAGAAAGAAGATAGTAAATAATCAAATGAAATAATTTAATCAAAATAAACAATCAAAAATAATGAACATGTAATTAAATCAAGGTGCATTCAAACCTAGGCATTACAGGAATATATTTAGGGCAAAGAGAGGGTTGAAGATAATTAGAGTTAAATTAGTCTAAATTCATGGTTGATTTGAAAAAGAAATTGATTAAATTTTGACTTATTACATTAAATATGCATATCAAAATGCCTATCATAATCACAAAGGGACAGAAATAGAATATTTCACTCATACTGGTGGAGATAAGAAAATGATTTGGTTTATAAAGTAAGGCCAAAGAAGAAACACTTAGCCTAGTATGACAGATAAATGGAAAGCACAAAAATAGAAGAATTCCAATGTATCTATAATTACAGTCACGGTTAAATATAAACTTAAAAGATTGAAACTGTCAGACTAAATGTAAAAAAAATCTATGCTGTTGAAGAGAGGCCGATCTAAAATACACAAGAAAAATTGAAGATATGGAATAAAAATTATAGAATAAACTGATCAAAAGAAATCTGTAGCAGTATATTAATATCAGACAAAACAGTTATTAAGACAATAAGCTTTAGTAATGAAAGAGGGCTTCAATATATGGTAAAATGAATTCACTTCTTTAAACCTAATAATCTAGCTTAAAATATGTTTATCAAAATACTAATGAAAAACTACTTTAATTATTAAACTTTAGGTTATAGCTAAAGTAAAAATGAGGTTGATCTATAAGCATTCGTAATATAAGATCTCCAATTAGCACATAATTAATAAACCAAGTTGTAAAATAAAAACATTCACAATACGTTGTCTGTTACATTGATAAACATTTCCCAAACAGAATCCATCTGTTACAGCCAATTCTTCTGAAAGTTTTCCTTCTAAATTATCTTTCTTCTGATGAATGCCCTATTTTTAATTCAAAAATGAAAGCTGAATACCTCCTTGTATTACTCCTTGTGCCTGGCCCGCCAAATATTTCACAAACATTTAAGGATGCATAAATTTGTCTACATGTGTAATAAATACTTAACCATTTTTTGTTAACTTCTACCACACTCCAGAGCTTATATTTTTATTTAAAGTTCAGTTGATTATGTAACTCGACAGTAAGTTACAGCAAATAATTTATGCCCATGCCAATTCAAAACATTACATTTAAAAAGCACATTAATTACCCACTAGAGATTGTAGAAAGTCTATCATGACAGTCTTCCAATATTTGAAGTGCAAGCAATATCCCAGGGGAAGAATCTGGCCCACCATTTGTTTTGTATAAGCCATGAACTAAGAATGCTTTTTACATCTTTAAATTGTGAAAAAATACCAGAAGAAGAAAAGGCTTTTTCTGACATGTTAAAATCATCCACAATTCTATACAAAAATCAAGGTTGATTGAAACAGAACCACACTGCTTCATTTGGGTGTCACTGTAGTTTTGTGGCACAACAGCGAGTTCAGTAGTTGTGAGAGAGACTGGGACCACAAAGCCTGAAACATTTACGGAAAAAGTTTGTTGGCATTTGGTATAGAGAAGTAAGAAGAGTGTGTGTGTGTGTGTGTGTGTGTGTGTGTGTGTGTGTGTGTGTGTACGCATGAACATATGTACAGGTAGGTTAGTGGGGGCATCCATTTTCTTCCAATAAAAAATACTGTCTATCAAAATTTTGGAAGTACTCAAACAAACATATATTTAGGGCAAAGAGAGGGGTGAAGATGATTAGAATTATATTAGTCTAAAGTCACAGTTAATTTGAAAAAGAAATTGATTAAATTTTGACTTATTACATTAAACATGCATTTCAAAATGCCTACTGTAACCACAAAAGAACAGAAATCCAGTATTTCACTCTTATGCTAGTGGAGAAAAGAAAATGTTTTGGTTTATAAAGTAAGGCAAAAGAGGAAACACTTAGCCTAGTATGACAGATAAATGGAAAGAACAAAAATAGAAGAACACATTATGTGTTCTAAAATTTCTGCCAATACTTAGATCTATTTCTGAGCCTAAATTTATCTCTGAATCATAACTTCATATATAAATAATAATGTACTATATAATAAAAGTGAATGTCCAATCAATCAGTGAAGAAATCATTACTTCAAAAGATTTTGTGGCAACTTACTAATCGTTTGGGAAAAATTAAGGTCTATCTCATTTTTCTTACCACTGTATATAAAACCCAGATGGTCTGAAGATTTAAATGTAAAAACCGAAGTCATAAAAGGATTACAAGATAATTAAGATAAACATTTATATAATTTTACAGTAGGCAGGCAGTTTTCAACATGATTAAACAGGCAGAAGTCATAAAGGAAAAGATTGAATGCAAATAGAAAAATTAAAAAAAACTGTATCTCAAAAAAAGGAGAAAAACCTATAAGGCAAATGAGAATATTAACTACAGGTATACTGAATTATATTAATTATTAATTATTGTAGTCAAACTGATTCAAAAAGAATAAAGAATGATTAGGAAGAAGAAATGCAACTAAACAATATATAATGAAACTAAATAAAAAATGTTGTTTAAACAAACAATGAGATGTCTCTCAAAGCAATGCCAAGCTGGTTAGTAACATTTCTGAATAATGCTTCTTGGACTGCACACTTGTGTAACCTTTCTGGAGGGCAAATTTGCAGTATTGATCACAAGACCTGAATATGTATGTTTGACTTTCATTTATAGGAACCACATGTTTATGCAATAAGTTCTTGTTTTTATCAACATACATTTTCACAATAACTCCTGCCATCTTAATGGCATCTCTTCTTCTTTGCCACTGGATCATCAATGAAAGGTCAAGAGCAACCTGGGCACGCATTAAATGAAAGAGTCTTATAGAAGAATTTAGTTAAAAAACATACAGTGACACAGTTATTTTGTATTAGGAAATTTCTTTAGCAAGATGCATATATTGCATAGAAAGGAACAACACGATGTCAAGTGACTGCTACTCTGTTTTCTGGGAGTGTGTTAGATCAGCACAGCTCATCAGTTCTTGCTACTCATTTCAGCTCTCTCCCCAATGTTCCTCTGCCTACTTTCTTAACTATCTTTTCTTCACGGTAAATGCTTAGAACACTTATTTTTTCAGCTGACTCTAGTTGCTTTAAGATTTATGCATTTGTGTGGAATATATAAGTGAAATGTGAAAAGATTTTAAAATATGGACAAAACCAATTTGGTTTGAGTAGTTCTTGCAAATTCGTTTGACTCAAACCATCATATTACTTCACAAGATACAAATCTTCCTGGTAATGCAGAGATACCCATTAATTTGTGTTTAGATCATTTAATTCAATGCCTCATTCAGCACAAGAAAAATGAGTTTGAGCAGCCTGAACCTGGCGTTTGGAAGGGGATTGAAAAGCAGAGCAGGCAGTCAACAAGATGAGGGGATTTGGGTTTTGAAGAAGAGTACCTCAATTATCCAGATCATTTGTCACATGTGAGGTGAGACTTTCCTTGTGAAACTTCCTGGAGGTTACTTATATAATTCAGTGATAAATGATATTCTGACTTTCAACATAATAATGCACCTTTGTGTATAAGCAATGAGATATGAAGTGTTTGGAGCCTGGGAATTCATTTCTACAAAATACGTTGCTTCATGTTTAAGTAATCCCCATCATTCCATAATATCTATTAAGGTAAAATGAGTGTTATTGGTTCCCCAATGACTCACTTGTTTGGGGTTTCATTTCATTATCAAAGGGGATCTTTGGTGACTCTTGCCTGAGGTTCAAATCGCAGCACTGACAGGTGCTGGCATTGGGGCTCTTTTGCCATTTGTAGACCTTGCTGGTTTTCCTTCGCAGAAGGGAGATTTTTGTTTTGTTTTTGTTTTTTTTGAGGGGGAGTTTCGCTTGTGTTGCCCAGGCTGGGGTGCAATGGTGTGATGTCGGCTCTCTGCCACCTCCATCTCTGGGGTTCAAGCGATTATCCTGCCTCAGCCTCTCGAGGAGCTGGGATTACAGGCACCTGCCACCATGCCTGGATAATTTTGTGTATTTTTACAGGGTTTCTCCATGTTGATCAGGCTGGTCTTGAACTCCCAACCTCAGGTGATCCGCCTGCCTCGGCCTCCCAAAGTGCTGGGATTGCAAGCATGAGCCATCACACCCGTCCAGGAGGGAGTTTTTAATCTGCTATTTTATTATGCCTCATTTCACAAATGGGCTGAGCACAGTTAGAGTTGACTGCTCCTCGGGCATGCCTTTCACCTCATTTCTCAGGCTCAGCTCAGACCACCTTCTTGTTATATTAAGTAAGGGCTGGGGTGTAAGAAAATATCTATTATTGCTAGAGGCAAATATCACCCATGCCATGATCCCTTTGATGAACATTTACTGAGTCCTAGGCAGAAATGTCTACTGTCTTTTCCTATGAATTATTCGGGTGTGGATATTCAAATTCTTACAATAATCCCTTAAGTGCAGAGCTCTATCCAGATGGTTTCTCAACAGGTCATTCCCAAAGTCTGCACTTTCAGCTTCAGAGAGTCTGTTTGTATCTCAAAGTCTTTCATTTGCAGTTCTCATTTATTTCCCAATCACTTTTCTACATCAAGAAGTGGAGCTGAAATTTTGATTTAATGAATAAGTATTAACCATTATGTTTGAGACACTGGGTAAAGCATCCAAAGCAGATTTTTTTTTTTTTACTTCTTTATTCTGCCCTCAGGAAATTCCTATTTAATACCAGAAGTTATATAAGTACTAAAATCAAATTACAGAGTAACATGTGTGAGTTGCCTTTAGAAAAGAGCAGAAATTTTTACTAATTAAATTTTAATTCAGTTCTCTATTTTCTATTATAAACCTAAAATTATATAAAAATTCTTTCTATACATCCACTCTTTCCAGGACTGAGATTAGCTGCACAGTATATTTTTTCCTCTGATATTTTAATGCAATTAGTAATTGAAAGTAGTGAAATTACTGAAATCATGTCTGCAACAAGTTTAGTAGAACACACTGAAATGGAATATTATTAAAAATGTTAGAAGTGGTCATCATTAAAACGGGCATCTTGTGTAAATTTTGCCCTTTGTTCAAAGTTGCAAATTTCTACATTCAGTAAAACTGTCCACTTCTCATAAGGACTCCAGTATACAGTCCCTATGTAGAGCTTTCATTGTCAGACAAAGTCAAAATCACACATCTCCAGTGTTTGGGAGCAATCATCTTCACTTTGTCAATGTAGAATTCTTCTATGTATTTTGGACGAAGATTCATGGTTCTCCAAGTGTGGAACTCAAAACCAGTAGCAACAACCTCACCTGGGAATCAGAAACACATTTTTGGACCCTAGAAGCAGACCTAGACTTTCTCAATTAGAAACACTGGGGCAGGTTCCAGTGAGCTGTTTTCCAGTGAGTCCTCCAAATAACAGCTTGAGAACCACTCGATCCATCAGCACGCAATGATTTAGGTTCCTCCATGAAATTAACTTGAAAGATTCTATTGATGTCCACTGTGAAAATGTGTGTTTTTCTACCCCAGAGGGGCAACTGTAAGAGAGAAATCTGTCCATGCAGCTGTGACTACAGAAAAGAGCCTGCCCCAGTGGCACTTCTCCCTACTGTTGTGGCTATCTCAGGTTGGACTAGTCGGCTTGGAAGAGGACTCTAAGCCTAAGTGTATGCCTTCTGGTTAGTGTTCAGGCTCCATCAGCTAAACCGAACATTCTGGATTCCTCACCATTTCATTGCAAAACCTCTGGCAAGTAATTATGATCCCAAGGTCTCAGCAAAGAAATCCTGTGTGCCACCTCAAAGGAACCACTAATGATGAAGTGCCTTGGCCTCACATCCTGTCAGATTTCAACCTGCCAAATTAAAACATGACAATTGCCAAATTAGTGACTATTTTCTTTTTCCAGTCAGTGATACCAGTGTAAGAATTCAGATATTTGTTTCTCATAGTTTATCATTTCTAATAGGGGAAAACAGGAGAGTAATATCAGATAGCAAGACACGTGCTACGGCTTACAGGCATTCGTGTAGAGCAGTGGTTGCCAGTGTGGTCCTCAGACAGCAGCAGCAGCATTGTCTGGGAACCTTTTAGAAGTGCAAACTCTCAGGCTCTACCCCAGATCTACTGAATCAGGAACTTTGGAGGTGGGTCCAGCAATCAGTTTTAATGTTTAGAAAGTGACTCTAACAGCACGTTTGAGAACCACTGGTGATGAGTACTGAAAGTTATTCACGTACCATGAACACTCCTAATTTTTCAATTTTAAGTGGTAAAGAATTTCATTTATAAGCTCAAACAATCAGAGCAATAATATTCCTTTATTTTAGTTTAAGCTAAAGCAAATGTCATCTGCTAGAAAAATCAGCTACAGGCAAAATGTGATTTCCAATACGGTAACCTAGCCATTCACTGTTTTCTTGTTATAGTTTCAGAAAAGATTTCTCATTTCTTACACCAAGACATTGAGGCGGAATGAGGTGACCTAAAATACTTACTATAAGCTATTTCACTCTTAACTTGGTTTCTGTTATTTAACTCAGTACATCCTCTCAAGGATTCTGACAAACATCCTTTGTTACTCAGTATCCCATTCTCTTCCTCGTAATATTCTGTTTCTCCTTGTCTCTACCTTGTTATTTTAATAATAGTTACATGGTAACACAATTCTCACCTCTTTCTACTGGAGTCAATCAGTGGCAGTTATTATCCAGGTGTAACTGCCTGCTAATTTCAACACAAGTGCAGTCATTGAAATACAGAGGAAAACCTAGCATGGAGCAGAGAGAAAACGTCCTTCTTTGACAGAGTTCTCTACCCTTCCACTGGGTGTGTGACTGTGGACTCTGGTCCCTTGCACCTGCTACTCAAGAGTCAACTGCTTCTGGGACTGTGGAACCCAGTAGAACTCTTATACATGGGACTCCCGGTTCTGGTCCACCTACTGGATGCCCAGTATGAGGTCTGTGGCTTAACATGCAGACACATTTGTTTCCGATCATCTTGAGAAATTTCATATTGCCCTATCATGACACTCATTCATGATTCCACTTGCTCTTCTCTTCTGAAGTGGCTCCCTTCCCAAAACTAGCTTCAATAATAGGACTTTTATGTGACACAGGTAGTGGACTTTTATGAGAACTACAAAGAGCTATGGTGGTTCACACCTATGATACCAGCACTTCGGGTGGCCAAGGTTGGTGGATCACCTGAGGTGAGGAGTTCGAGACCAGCCTGGCCAACATAGCAAAACCCTGTCTCTACTCAAAAAAAAAAAAAAAATACAAAAAAAATTAGCCGAGCATGGTGATGGGTGCCTGTAGTCCCAGCTGCTCAGGAGGCTGAGGCAGGAGCATCACTTGAACCTGGGAGGGGGAGGTCGCTGATCGTGCCACTGCACTCCAGCCTGGGCAACAGAGTGAGACTCCATCTCAAAAAAAGAGAGAAGGAAGGAAGGAAGGAAGGAAGGAAGGAAGGAAGGAAGGAAGGAAACTAACTACAAAGATTTGGCAAAGGGCATCGTCATTTGGAGAGGCTACCAGTGTCCCTGTATACATTCAGTAAGACAGTAGGAAAGTGGGTCTGTATTAGTGCTGAAACGTATATATTCTGAGTAGAAAAGGGTTTTTTAATTAATAGGTTTCCTGGAGAGGTAGCATGGCACAAAGCTGAGTGTGAGCATTAGAAAACCCTGAGTCTGAATCCAGTGTCTGCTATCGATTAGCCAAGTGAATTTGGTTACGCTATTTAAGTTGTCTGGGCCTCTATTTCTTTAGCTAAAGCTTGAGGCAAGAACATCTGCCTTGCAGAATTGTAGTGATGCCAAATTAGGTAATTATCATAATACATGTAGCACATTATTGGGAGTCAAACATTGGCAGCCATTGTTGTGAATATCCTGGATTTGAAACAAAAAAAAAAAAGGTATTTTTAGTATATATAAAGTTACGTATCATCCCATTGTAATAGAGAGATTCTATACTTTGAGAAAGAGAACATGTCAACAGTTTACATTCCCCTTGAGGTAGAATCCTATTTAAGCCCCCATGGTTTAGAAGTGATTAGGATCTAAAAAGAAGCCCTATGTATCCCTGCTTTCTGACCTCAGTGTCAAATGTTTCCTTGGCGGTGTGGCATGGTGATTAGATCGAGCACGCTGCCTCCCTCTGCCTGGTGTCAGGCATGCCCACATCCTGGCTGACCAAGGATCCTGCTGGACCAGACTTCCCAGCAACCACTCTTTGATGAGCCCCGAGACAGAGGGTAATCCAAGTATCTTTTATTTTCACAATGTATCTGAACCTGGGCAGTAATTTTAACTGGAAGTCAGAGTGAATCTAATATTGTTCATGTGGCAGAGTCCTGGAATTCATGACCGGGGTTAATTATCATGGCATTAAATGCTACAATACATTAAACTTCAAATATTTACATCAAAACATGCCTCATGCTCATCAAAACTGTAAGATGCTTCATTCTGGTAGGGATGAGTTCTGGAGGCTACTTAAGTTTTATGAAAAAGTATTGAGAGAAAGCTCAAACATGTATAAAATTTAATCCACTGACTATGTTTTTACAAACTGAGAAAAATGTCATTATTCTAGTTTTACAATAAAACACCTTGATCTAGAGAATAGGAGCCAGTTTCTAGTATTCTAGAGGAACAGCAAAGATAAGTTATATAATGTCCTTTATGGGGGCATAGGTAACTCTTGAACCCACCTTTCCCCAGCTATTTTGTAATCAGAGCAAACTGCTATATTAGATACTAAAGTCTGAATATCAGAGTGATATATGGGCCTGGGATGCACCCTTCTTCCCCCGCTACCCCCACCCCACACCCAAATGCTTACTCTAGCTTTGATAGATAATATTGCATCTATTTTTCGCTCTAGAACTTTGGCCAAATGCAATAAATTGTGAAAAGGATTTGATCCAGGAAGAGGCACACAGAGTTTGATTTGTTGATTTGCATTGGCCTCCAGCGTGGCAAAATTCCTATTTTTCAGTTTCTGAAATCTGTGCACCACTGAGTGTGCAAATATAAATGCTCATGTTACAGAAAATATAGGCAACAGCTGATGGTGTTTGGAGATCAGATAAAGGAGAGGAAGACTAAATGCTGTTTAGCCGGAAGGAGACGACAAATTAGAATTAGGGCTGCACTCTCCTTTGTCTGAAGCCAGCTTTACTTCCAGCTGACGGGTCTTGTGATCCATCTTTTTGACCTTTATCTTCCCTAGAGTCTCCAAGCCTCTACTGGCACTGGTCCCGGGGCAGCTGCCATAGTCATTCCACCCCCTAGACTGTTGCACCAGGCATGCTCAGAGCCAATGAACTGGGAGTGCAGTTTGTATAAAAGGCCAGAGAGCACCTTGCCCCTCCCTAGGGTCCCCTTTCCCTTTTGTCTGCCTTTAGGTCTGTCCTTAGCATCAATTGTTGGACGATGTTCTAGATTCTGGCATGATTTTATTTTTGGAGTTATTTTAAGGCCCTAACAACAATTAAAAATTACTAAAACCCCCACCTGTGTGTTAGGTGATTATTCATATTTTGCAAAATGAGTAGGAGAACCAAAACCCCTGCTGTCATCCTTGTGTAGAACACCTGATCACCTGCTCTCACAGCCATCTTCCACGGGAACGGAAATTCTATCTTGAGAGCATTTGGCTCACATAATCTGATCTATGTATAGAATTAATACTAAAGTGAATTAACCAAGGTGGTAAAAGGAGGCTTGAATTTTTAACATGTAAAAGAAAGATATATAGATGCTTTTTTCCATACAGTCATGAGACCGCCAGTGGTATAATTCTGAATTCCAGTAGAGGGCAAACTTAGTCTTTTAGTTTTCTAGGTATTTGAAGGACACCAGGAAGACAGCCTTTATTTTTAAAACAATGCTTCCTCTAACCGTTCACGGCGCTTAAAAGCCACATTGGCATTAATCACACCTGTCACTAAATTACTTGTCAGGCATTTTGTTAAAAATTATATTACAAAGGAAGGAAACTGACAAGAAACAATATGTTAGACAGAAATAAATTCAGTTTTCTTCCATTAGTTCCCCTCTGGATTCATTAACATTGCACCTATTTACAATCTGTTTTCTGCATCTATAACAAGAATGAGAGGGCACCTACATGTTACGTTAGCCAAGAAAAAGAATTTCCTCCTTGTCTAGTTTGCTTACTTGTCTCTTAAAACCATCATTCCCCAAGGGGGCCCTTGCACTGTTTTGGGTTGCTGAGATATTGTACATAGTACTTACTTGCTAATAGTCATTGTAGAATGAAAATACAACTACTCCAGCTTTATTTACCTGAATAATCACTTAGCATTAAAATGTAGCTACTTAACTGGATTAACACTTATTTGTTTGCCACATTGTTTCTCTGTATGAAAAGACACATTCTCCTTGCCCCAAATTGTTTATTTATTCAGTAATTATGTAATAGGCAGTTCCAGCAAATGCAGCTTGCTAACACGCCTTCCTAACTTCAGTTTACTCAACTAAAAAATGATGCAAAAATACACATTCTGGCCATCTCATTGTTCCAAGAGTCAAATGAGACAATGTTTGTGAAATTCCGTGTAAACCAAAAGGTGATATGTAAGCATGCTAATCCCTTATGCTAGACATACTGCTGGGCTCTTCATTTTATTGTACAATTTAACCTTTAGAAGAAGCAAGAAAAGTGGAGATTCTTATCCTCATTTTACATATAAATGAACTGAGACTCAGGAAGTTTTGACTCAGAAAGCTGAGCCCCAGAAGGGTTAAGTACATTGCTCCAGAAGGATACCATTGCTGACAGTATTAGCATAGAAAGAAATTAATTTGCCATTATATTCCTCAATGTGTTTTTCATCTTTCCTAGGAGGAGATGGGAGGTACTCACATTTTTTTTTTTTTTTTTTTTTTTTTTTTGAGATGGAGTCTTGCTCCGTCACCCAGGCTGGAGTGCAGTGGTGTGATCTCAGCTCTCTGCAACCTCTGCCTCCTGGGCTCGAGCATTCTCCTGCGTCAGCCTCCAGAACAGCAGGGACTATAGGCACGCACTGCCATGCCCAGTTAAGTTTTGCATTTTTAGTGGAGACGGGTAGATTCACCATGTTTAGTAGCGATTTAGTAGATTCGCCATATTGTCCACGCTGGTCTTGAACTCCTGACCTCAGGTGATCCACCTGTCTCGGCCTCCCAAAGTGCTGAGATTACAAGCGTGAACCACCACACCCGGCTGGTACTCACACTATTAACCAACAAGTTGGGAGTTTAAAGTACAAGGCAAAAGTGCAATAGATATTTTAAGACAAGGCGAGGTGTGGAAGTCTTTATGTTAAAGAGGGTTAACTGAGTCTTAAAGGATGCAGAGATGAAAGAGGAATGCATCGTCCTTAGTCCAACTGGGAGGAAATGCATAAGCCAAGGCATTTCAGTCCTATAATAGAGTTACTTAGGACCATGTTATATAGCAAGATGGATTGCACCACAGGTACGTAGTATACAGAGATTCCAAAGCCACATAGATGAATTTGACTTCTCCCCACAAGCCCCCCACTGCATCATTTTTTTGAGACAGAGTCTTGCTCTGTTTCCCAGGCTGGAGTGCAGTGGCACAATTTGGCTCACCGTAACCTCCACCTCCTGGATTCAAGCAATTAGCCTGCCCCAGCCTCACAAGTAGCTGGAATTACAGGCGCACCACCATGAGGGCTAATTTTTTTACTTGTAGTAGAGATAGGGTTTTGCCATGTTGGCCAGGCTGGTCTCGAACTCCTGACCTCAAGGGTGATTAACCCGCCTCAGCCTCCCAAAGTTCTGGGATAACAGGCATGAGCCACCACGCCCAACTGTCTTCTCCTCTTTTATTGTTTCCATTTCAGTTTAAATCTTGAGAGTATGTAAATTGTGCTTATGTCTATATAAAAAGAGGATGATGTTTTAGATTGCATATGACGTGAGTGGAGTTGGGTGATGAAGGACTAGAGATGGGGATCTATTTAGGAGATCATTTCCATAAGCAACTCTGGAAAATCCTCTTTTGCAGCATGGATGCAGTTCCACTGAAGCACAAGCAGGAGATGAATACTTTAGGAAGTCATTCAATCAATATGTTCACATTGCCATGAAAACTGCCAGGCCGCAACCAGAAATGCCATGTAGCCCGAATCTCCAGCCAAATGTTGAAGATAAGTGCTAAGTTTTCCATACAAAGCAAAGGAAAATGAAATGCCCCTTAGCTGTGTCACACTGAGAAATAAGCAAATTTATCCTCCTAATATGACTCACATCTGAGCCTCCATGAGTGCAAGGAGGGGCATTTGGGATTCCAACAATTCTACAGTGGACTATCTCTATTGCCCCAACATGATGTGACTCTTGGAAATGGAAGGATAAAAATTATTCAAAAAGACTATAGATTCAAATCAAGTCACTTATGCTTGGAAATGCATAGTATCTTTGGAATAACAACCATATGCTTATAGAAAAAAAATCACTGCTAAACACAGGACATTGAAACTTTTAAGTACCTTATGACACATACTTTCATGGTATACCATCATTCCAGTATATGTCACTCTGGATCATGCATTCTTGACTTATTTATATATCCCTGGATCCTTTTCAAACTTCTACTGATGGCAAATGATGTATCTAAGTCTCCAGAATCGAGCACACTGACTGGGGAAGATCACTCCACTAGCCTACAAAAGCAACTTCTGAAAAGTGGTGGATATCCAGGAACTGCATTAGAATTTTTTTAAAATATAAAATACAAACGTCTGTAGCATCAGACTCAGTTCAATAGCAAAAGAGTATTCTCTAGAAGCATCCATTTGAAATCAGTGTACAGAAGGATACATCATAAACTGATGAAGTTTAGAACACATGAGGCATGATGACTGGTGCCCCCTCATGGCTGGAGATTTTGACATATCCCTTTTACCAGCAGAGAACAGAGAATTTTTCCTGGCTTTTGTTTAAATCGAGAAGAGGAGATTAAACATTTATGTGGTTGGTAATAGAATTAAGCTGAAATCTAAAGTAGGCTAGTTTTTACTGGTACATCTATAAGTTTTGGTTATTTACAGAGTCAGGCTGTTCATACACTCACATACCCACTTACTTCTCTCACCTTGGTTGAAACCCCTGTTACCCTGCACCTGTAGCCTCCTAAAATAGCCTCCTAAATAGCATTCCTGCTTCCACACTTGCCTATCATGATGCATTCATGGCAGCAACCAGATGAAAGTTATGAAATCGTAAATCAGACCACTTCTCCTCTGCTTGAATTCCTTCCATGGCTTGCAATTCTCTCAGAATAAAATACTAGTTTCTCTAAGGTCTACAATGACCTAGAGCCCACCTCAGTGCTCTCCCATCTTCTTCCTTCTCTAGTCTCTGGCCCAGGGTCTGTAAACAATGGCCACATGGGCCAAACCCAGCCCACTGACTGCATTATACAGCCTGTGATCTAAGAACGGTATTTATGTTTTTCAATGGGTATAACAAAATTTAAAAACAAAACACTATGTTGTGACACACAAAAATTATATGAAATGTAAATGTCAGTGTCCATCTATAAATTTTATTGGTGTAATAGTTTACATATTGCTGTGGCTTCTTTTAACTTGTCAAAGAAAAGGGAGCCATTGTGACTCAGACTGTCTGGGCCACAAATCCAAAATCATCGACCATGTGTCCCTTTATAGAAAATGTTTGCTCTAGCCTCACTGACCTCCTCGCTGTCCCTCCTGGTAGCTTAGTTTCTTCATGCACTTGGGCTTTAGGTCAGACTTCCTCTGAGAGGTCTTTGCTGGCTGCCTTTCACTCAGCTACATGCAGGCAACATTATTTTTTTTTTTTTTTTTTTTGAGAGGGAGTTTCGCTCTTGCTGCCCAGGCTGGAGTGCCATGGTGCGATCTCAGCTCACCACAACCTCCTCTTCCCAGGTTCAAGTGATTCTGCCTCAGCCTCCTGAGTAGCTGGGATTACAGGCATGTGCCACCACATCTGGGTCATTTTTGTATTTTTAGTAGAGATGGGGTTTCTCCATGTTGGCCAGGCTGATCTCGAACTCCTGACCTAAGGTGATCTGCCCGCCTCAGCCTCCCAAAGTGCTGGGATTACAGGCGTGAGCCATCGTGCCCGGCTGGCAACATCATCTTGCCTCTCCCTTATAAGTCATACAAAATGTGGAGCTCATTTTGGAAATGGTAGCTCCTCCTCCAGAAAATTAACTGTATGAAAATAGAGAATTTGTTTCTCACTGTTATTGTTGTAGTTTTGGCACTTACACAGTGCTGGGCATATAGTGGGTCATCTATATACATCTGTTCAATAAATGAGTACGTTAAAATAGTCAAATATTACATGGTAGGCAATACACAATAAAATCGGTAAAATTAATTGCAAATTCATAAATATTCATTCTGCTAATGTTTCTGTGCTCAAACTGTTTTTAGTGTAAGTTAATTTATTCCATGAAAATCTTCCTGTTCCCTGATGTGATCTGTAAAAATGTAGGAAGAATGTTAAGTTTTAATCAGTTATATGTATGGGCATTAAGTGAACCAAATACATACAGAACAGCTTGCTTAGGAAATGCTAATCAATCTGTTATTTCATTGGAAGTGGAACAGTCAGTATTTAATAGAATGACACATTTTCTCTCTTGCCTAACCTCTTTGGCCAAAATATGTGAAATATATCTTAAGCTATTGCTATCTTCTGGTGTGATACTGTTTCTTAAGTCATAAAAATATTAAATTCAGTATGAGATAAAATTCTACTCATGACGGACATGTGTAACACAACACACTCCCCACCCCCACAGCCATTGTTCCCAAGCATGAGTGCAAGAATAAACGGTGGTCAATTCGAAATCAACAGGCAGAGAAGAGAGCGCTCCTGTCCATGCTCAATCAGACACTCCTTACTCTTCATCTCTGTTGACTCCTTTGCAGCCTCAGTTGCCAAGGCAAATAGTCTACCAAAGGCTATTTTTAAGGGGAATGAAGTCTCCCTCTTATTGCCCGGGCTGGAGTGCAATGGTGTGATCCTGGCTCACTGCAGCCCCCACATCCCGGGTTCAAGGGATTCTCCTGCCTCAGCCTCCCGAGTAGCTGGGATTACAGGCATGCATCACCACACCCAGTAATTTTTAGTAGAGATGGGGTTTCACCATGTTGGTCAGGCTGGTCCCAAACCCCTGACCTCAGGTGATCCACCCACCTCAGCCTCCCAAAGTGCTGGGATTACAGGTGTGAGCCACCGTGCCTGGCCCAAAGGCTGTCTTAATAAGCCAAAGTGCTCTTGCTAAGTTGAGAAAACTTGCAAAATTCTTAAGACCATTAAAGACCTGTGTTAGCACATGCCAATCATTGTTTCATTTTTTTAAATGTGCGCAAAGACTGTAAGAAGGAATGATTTAGCATTAGGTGCCCTTTCAGCAGGTTTTGCCATGGTAAAAAGTGAAAATCCAATGGCCAAGACTTTGAAATCCATCCCAGCTCATCTCAGAGAAGAGTTACGTTTTTCTCCCTAAGTTGTTTATTTACTGAGGGCTTTTGGCTAATATCAAAAACGGAAAAAGTTTGTGACATCGCTCCACTGCCATTGATAGTGAGTTAAATTAATATAATTGAAAAAGATTTATACAATGTAATACATCGTTAAAGCTGTAACCAGGAGACAAGTACATTATTGCTGAGCCCAAATTTGTTTTCCCTTGTTCTGTTTCAGTCTCCTATAAACACGTAATAAAATGGAGCTCGAGTTCCAAAATACAATTCCATGCCCCAATTACCTTCCCCAATGAAATCTCAGCTTCCCTTCTTGCAGCTGCCTGAAGGCAAGGCACACAGAATCACAGAGTAGCTCTTGGCGGCGGTGGGTGAGGAGCACAAGCTCCTTGCAGCGATAAGTGGGGGCCACTGTCTGTGCCTAAGGTTGCAGGTAAAGAGTACCCGAAACAATCAATGTGACAACCATAGGATCTATCCAGCTCCGGCTCCCTGCTGGACACCAAACTGCAGTTTAGGAGACTGAGGCATGGGAAGATGATGAAGTGGCCATCAGAGGTCCACCCAAAGCTGGTGTATGCTGCCTTCCAGCAGTGGCATTCCTTTCCTCACAGCTGTATTCTCAATGCCCAGAAGGGCACCCATCACACAGTAAATGCTCAACAAGGGATTTGCGGATTGAAGGCACAGTAGAATGAATGAGGACAGAAATCTTGAAGTGCCAAATAAGAGGGAAGGAGAGAGACAAAAAGGAGGGCAGGTCAGGTGTGATGACTCACGCCTGTAATCCCAGCACTTTGGGAGGCCGAGGTGGGTGGATCACGAGGTCAGGAGTTCGAGACCAGCCTGACCAACATGGTGAAACACCATCTTTACTAAAAATGCAAAAATTAGCCAGGCATGGTGGCACATACCTGTAATCCCAGCTACTCAGGCGGCTGAGTCAGGAGAATCGCTTGAACCCGGGAAG
>PVKP010030054.1:0-28332 GCA_004027715.1 Plecturocebus donacophilus
TTGTTTTTGATCATAGCTTTTCTAACAGATGTGAGGTGACATTTTATTGTGGTTTTCATTTGCATCTCCCTGATGATTAGGGATTTTGGCACATTTTCACTAAGTCATTAGAAAGTTTAATGAATCCCATTTTATCTTTTCTTATTCTTTATACTTTATTAAAGTATATTTTTCATGCATTTCATGCTTTATTAAGGAAATGAGATTTTCCATATTAAATGTGAAGCAGTATTAGCAGATAGAGTGCCCCATGTATTTTTTTTTTTGGTTGAATTAACATCACATAGTTTAACATACTATTCCTTTGTCTCAATTTTTGTTATATTGATATTTGATTCTAAGGACTTGATGAAGTATAGGTTCAATTCGTTTTGGCAAAAGTCCTTGATAGAGAGTACTGTGTTCTTCTATCATGATTTTAGCTCTCTTTCATTTTGTGAAATTTGCCAGTTGATATTAAATGCATAGATCCATTATTTTATTAGGCATTTATAATTAGTATTATTTTAATCCTATCCCTTTTTATCATTGATTAGTCGAAGTGTTTTTATAATGAGATACTTTTTCCCATTTCTTATTTTGGCTCTATAGTTGTACAGTTTCTAAAAGAAAGGATCTTTTCTTTTTATGTACAAATTTAAAAACAATTAGCTATTTTCCTTGAATATTCCAACATTAACCAATTGGTTGATGTTGCTTTTAGAATTATTATGACTAAAACTATTAATCATGTTTAATGTATTTGATCCGCAGCACTTAGTACTTTTTTCGATCCTCCAATAGTACTATCTTTGATCAGTGGGAGCCTTTACAAGTTGACTTCTGGATCTTTTGATGTGACTCTAGGAATATTTTTTCTTTTGGCTTCCCTGCTATCTGATATAACAACTTTTTAAATGTTTATCTGGTATATATTATGATGCAGATCTAAAGTCAGCCATTTCTCTAAGGAACCCTGATTTCATATAATAGAATGTTGTTTGTGGAGGCCACAACCTGAGAGCTAGGGTTATTGTTTCTTCTTTTTAATGCTTTGCTAAGCCTTCCCAATATACAGAACTGATACTTTTAACATTTAAACCAAATATTGTTGAAATATATATAAAAAACATACAAATCATAAGAGTTGTAGCTTAGCGAATTTAAACAAATTGGGTATGACTATGTGACTAGAACATATTTCAAGAAGCCAAACACTGTTAGCACCATGGAAGTCCTAATTCAGTAATTACCAGTCAGAAACTTCCCCAAAAGAAAAGCACTACCTGAGTTGCAACATCATAGATTAGCATTTTCTGTATAAAATCAGAATTTTATCACTGAATTTTAGTAGCAAATGGGTTTAAGTGGCTAGTGGTTTACACGGCCACTCTTCTGATTTCCAAACATATAATTTATTCTTTATTCACATTTAAGCACACCTCCACTCAGTGGAAGACAATGCAAACTCCTGTCATGTCCCTGCATCCAGGTGACGTCCAGGATCTCTGGGGAATACTGATGGAGAAGGCAATTTTCAGATGTAGATGGTTTTCTTCATATGTGGCAACTTGGCAACTATGATTGTAGGGATATTGAGGAAGTAGTGCGATATGTGACTCTGAAGATGAAATGACAGTGCAAAGCCAGGATATGGCACTATAAATCCTAGCTGAAAGAGCAATTATAATGTCTAAGTCACTTTTCTTTTCTTTTCTCTTTATTATCATCATTATTATTTTTGAGATAGAGTTTTTCTCTGTCACCCATGCTGGAGTGCAGTGGTACAATCTTGGCTCACTGCAACCTCAACATCCTGGGTTCAAGCAATTCTGCTGCTTCAGCCTCCCGAGTAGCTGGGATTACAGGCACCTGTCACCATGCCCAGCTAATTTTTGTATTTTTAGTAGAGACCAGATTTTACCATGTTGGCCAGGCTGGTATCTAACTCCTGACCTCAGGTGATCCTCCTGCCTTTGACTCCCAAAATGCTGGGATTACAAGCATGAACTACCTCACCTGGCCAATGCCATTTTTCGATTAAGATGATTTCCCCAAGTTATGTTTTCAGATCTATTAATTTTTTATTGAAAAAAATATTTATTTTTAAAATGTTTGTAATATAATTGTTTTATATATTCATCAAAATAATAAATAATTTTAGAATGTAAACATTAAATTGCTATCTATATATTAAAATATATAAATAATACTATATGTAATATTTATAAATATATGATAATATATTCTTTATATATTGTATAATATCTATATATAATTATATAGATATATAATTTAATTATTTATGAAGCAAGGTCTTTACCATTAACAACTGGGAAGATGAATGTATTTTCTTCTTGCAATGTGAAGACTGTGGTGGGCAGACTGCAGAGGAAAGGCCAAGTAATCAATTATGGACTTGCCAATTTTGAAATGCATATTAAAATTTATGAAGTAATATTCAACTGGCTGCTGGATTTATGAATGTCAAATTTAAGAAAGAGGAAAATCTGACAAGATATATAAATTTGGGAGTCATCAGCAAATAGATAGTAATCAATATCATGAGATTAGATGCACTCACCAAAAACTGAAATGTACATAAAGAAAAAATGGTGACCAAAAATTGAGTCATTGTGCATTATAACATTAAGACAGGGGAGAGAAAAAAGTACTAAGGAGAGTCAGAAGGAGCAATTAATGAGGTAGAACTACATTTATCACATTTATTGAAAGCCAGGTGAAGAAAAGTTTTCAACAGACAGGAAATAGTTCTGTAAAATAATTTTGATATACCAAAAAGAAAAGTATTTGGAACCAACCATTTGATATAGCACATAGAGTTCTAAATAGTATTTATAATAAATAGTAGGGCAAAAGATTGATTATTATAAATTTAGAGAAAATGAGGGGAAAGGCGAAAGGGAAATGCAAAGGGGAACAATAAAATGAGGCCATTTACCAGGATATGTGAAAAAAGATTGTTTTTTTTAAAGTGAAAAAATAATATAACTTTTTTATGAGAGAGATAATTGTGTATAGAGCAAACACAAAATAAATGATGAGTTACCTGGATAATGTTTTTTGAGTAGACAAAGCAAGTAAGAGCTAATTTAAAAGTACAAACATTAAGATGTGAACAAACATCTCACCAAAGAAGATATATAGATGGCAATTAAGCATATAAAAAAATGTTCAATATCATATATCATTAGGGAATTGAAAATTAAAACAAGATACCATGACACAACTATTAGAACTGCTAAAATCTAAAACTTTATCAACATCAAATGCTGATTAGGATATGAAGCATCAGGAACATTAATTCTTTGCTGGTGGGACAGCCACTTTAAATGATAGTCTGGTAGTTTATACAAAGCTCAGCATAGGGTTAATATGAGATCTAGTAATCTTGCTCCTAGATATTTACCCAAGCGAAGTGAAAACATATGTGCACACAAAAACTTACGAGCACAAAAAAACTTACACATGAATGTTTATAGCAGTTTTACTCATAATTGCCAATAGTTGTAAGCAACTAAGTTGCATGATATCATACATACATTATGTATGATACTGTAATGCACATACAGAACATTATGTATCTGTTTACACTCAGAACTTGTACAACTCAAAAAGTGAACTCTAAACTATGGACTTTAGTAACAGTGTATCAATATGTTTAATCAATTACAATAAATGTACTAAAATAATTCAAGATGTTAATAATAGGAAGAATTGTGAGGAGGTGAAGAGTGGGTATGAGAACTGTAATTTCTGCACATTTTTTTCTGTAAGTCAAAATCTGTTCCAAAAAATTACAGCCTACTAAAAACAAAGCTATAATGAACATATAATTTTATTTTCTTAAGTGGCAGAATTATCTTCAGACATAAGAGAAATCATAACAGATAGGAAATCAGTACATTTGAGTATAGATTCTGATAGATGAGGAGATATAGGGATGGATAATGGTGGAAATTGTTTTGATTGCTTTAAATTTTCAGTAAAGAAATAAAATGTCTTAATCTCAGAGTAAAGATATTTAAGTATTAGAGCTTTGAGATAAGAAAAGAATATGTAAAATAATTCTTTAACCAAGTGGAAAAGTCACTGCATTAGGGAATTATGGTATAATTGCAATGCAATTGAGGGCTCAATTGAAATCTGGGGTTTTGATTTCAAAGCATGATCAGTCAATATGGTTTTATATGACATTTTTTCCTCCAGATATACCAAGATGTATGTTACATGTGTAGAATAGACAGGCATTGAATTTTACCAGAGTTGTGTTCTGCAAAGCAAATATAATAAAATATGAGGTGGAAAGAGATAATAAAGTGCATGAAAGAAAGAAATTTTAATAAATTGACATACATATTAGTTTGATAAGACTGCCATAACAAAATGACAGACACTGAGTGGCTTATAAAACAGAACATTTTCTTTTCTTATATTTCTGGAGGCTGCAAATCTAAGACCAAGGTTTCATGTGTTTGGCTTCTCCTGAGGCCTCTCTTCTTGCCTTGCAGATAGCCACCCTCTCATTGTCTTCTAACATAGTTTTTCCTTGTGCATATGCATCTCTGGTGTCTTTTGTGTGTCCAAATTTCCTTTTACATGGACACAAGTCAAACAGATTTAAACTAATCATATTACCTTATTAAAGGGCTTATCTCCAAATGCAGTCACATTCTAAAGTTCTAGGGGTTAGGGCTTCAATATATGAATAGGAGGGGAGACACAATTTAGCCCATAACATTCACCATTTTGAGCCCCCAAATTCATGTCTTTCTCACATACAAAATGCATTTACTTCCTTACCAATAGTTCAAAAGTCTTAAAAATCTAAAGTCCCAAAAATCGAATTTAAATCAAGTGTCAATGAGACTTAAGGTATGATTCATCCTGAGGCAAAATTCTTCTCCAGGTGTAAACCTGTGAAACAGAACAAATTTTCTACTTTCAAACTACAATGGTGGGATAGACATAGGAGTGACATTCTCATTCCAAAAGGGAGAGATTGAAAAGAACAAATAAGTCCTATGTCTTATTTCTTATTTCAAGCAAGTTCAACACTTAGCAGGACAAATTCCATTAGATTTTAAGGTTTTAGAATAATACTCTTTAGCCCAACACTCTGTCCTTTAGGCCCTCCAGGGTGGCAGCCCTATGCCTGCAGCCCAGGACAAGGGTAGCCTGGCTCATTGAAACTAAAAAGGGGTCAACCTCACCCCCTTGGGCATCTGCTGTCTAAGTCAAGTGTAGAATTAATAGGCCCAATAATCTCTAAATTACCCTTAGGGTTAATTCTTCCTATTTATTAAGGATAATCCATGTTCACAGCCAGATAGCTCTACTGTTCCATCCTGTAAAATCCCAGAAGTCTGATATTCTTGATACATTTTGTCCTTTTTTGTCTCGTTTTGTCCAAGCTGGCAGGTATTTATGCTTATATAACCTCCCACTCTTTTCCTGGATTCTGCTGAAGTGGCTGAACAGATCCATGGGTCATATCTGTAATCTATTGAGTGAATGATTGTCCACTTATAACCTTGGGGTTCTCTCCAGAAAAAAACTTTCTTATTTTTTGAAATATGGGTAGGCTGGGAATTTTTCAAATGTTCAAGTTCCTATTGCTTAACAATTTCTTCTTTAATTTATCTGTATTCTTCACATTCTACTTTAAGCATAAAGGAAAAACAAGGCTGTGCCTTCCACACCTTTCTTAGTAATCTCCTCAGGTACATATCCAAGTTCATCATTTACCATATTTATTTTGCACAAAACACTAGAATATGATTCAGCCAAGTTCTTTGCCAGTTTATAAAAGGATTACTTTTCCTCTAGTTTCCAGGAGAATGTATACTATTTCTGTCTGGGAGTCTCACAAGAATTACCTTTAGTCTTCTTATTTCTACCTGCAATCTTTATAATGAAATCCAGTCCTTTTCCAACATGTACCTCAAAACTCTTCCAACCTGCATTCATTACTCAGTTCCAAACCCAATGCCATATTTTAGGTATAAAAATTATAACAGCACCCAATTTCCTGGTACCAAATCTGTATTAGTCTGTAGGGCTGCCATAACAAAATGTCACAGACTAACTGGTTTAAACAACAGAAATATATTTCCTCACACTTCTACATGCTGGATGTCCAAGGTAAATTTGGTTTCTCCTGAGGCTCCTCTCCTTGCCTTGCAGATGACTGCCTTCTTGCTATGTCTTTACATGGTCTTTTCTTTGTGTTTGTGAATCCCTTGGGTCTCTGTATGTCTAAATTTCTTCCTCTTATAAAAAAACTGGTAAGATTGAATTCAAGCCCAACTATATGACCTTATTTAATCTTGATTACTTCTTTGAAAGTCCCAACTCCAAATACAATCAAATTCAAAAGTACTGGGGATTTGGGCTTAAACATATAAATTTAGGGGTTGATATAGTTTAGCTGATAGCAACATACAATTATAGTTTGTTAAGAATGGGGGAAAGGTCATCAAATAAAAAAAGATCCATGGATTGGAGTCATCTAATATCAAAATATTTTTTTGAGTTCTAGAGGAAGTCTGTGGTTCTTTGATGCTCAGAATTTGGGAGACTTGGATATAAGATTATGAAGTGTTTTCAGTTCCTGATAATAGAATGGTATAACATATTTCTGTGAGCAAGTGAGACAGAGAGGAAAACAAGTTCAGTAGGGAAAAGACGTGCAAAGGTATGAGAGGCCAGGGCCTTTGGAAAGACTATATATATTTTGAAATAACAAAAACTCTAAAGAGAAATCATATAGAATATAGTGTGTGAGCAGGTAATAAAATTATTGAGAAATAAGGACTAACATACTAAGGATATATATGTATATAATTGTTATATATACCATATGTGTACATATGTGTCATATGTGTATATATATATGACCAATAATACAATCTGTTTAATGATATAATTTGATATCATGAGATTCAAAACTGGGATCATTAGGGATAAAAGAAGAAGAGTTGTATGACAGTATCAGCAAGAATTAAAGGGGACACCTACCATACCTACAGATAAGTGAAGGCCTGAGATTTGTGGGTCCCTTCAGAGAAATGAGAGTCCTGAGGGAAGAATTAGATTTTCTTTAGAACAAGAAGGTATAGAAAATATTTAGGGAAGAGTTTGATGATGATGATGATGATGATGATGATGATGTATGATTAATTTGCAGAGTTTTGGGAGTTGGGGATGGATAAATAATGGAATTAAATAGGATTCTTCTTGATATGTTTCAGAAGTTGAAGAGTGGTTGAAAGGTTTTAGGAATGGAGGAAGGGTTACGCATTAGGAATGTAAATAGCCATATATACATTTGTTTACAGAAGATGACAGATGACTTGGGATTCTAGACCTACCTTTGATGACTAACATAAATAGGTAAAGGGCCTAATTAGTCTCATTAGATTCAAGACTGATTGTTGTGCTGGGAGGTATTGTAGTAGCTAGAAGTGATGATTTCTAATATTCTCCCTAAGTATTTATTGATAGAGGCAGAAGTGTGTGGAAAAAAGTTTTAATCCTCCTGCTCAGACTGATAATGGAGGTAAAAGTAATAGGGGAAGCTTGTCTTAGTCCTGGTTTAGGCTTCATATTGTTTAATTGGTAATTTGAATTTCAACTACTATTCTAGATCAGTTTAACTAAATTATCTGATTTTATGGTTCAATTTTAGTCTGCATATAAGCTAATTATTTTACCCTGATAAAAGACATCATGACTGATAGATACATTTAGAAGTATAACATAAGATTCAAATCTGGAGAAATTTAAAGACATACTGACAGGCTCTGCATAGCACATCTTAGGTTTTTTAAATGCCTTCATGAAAATCATTTGAAAGACATTTCAAAATACTTCGTATCCACTGCCTCTCAGAAACAGGCAAGTCTTTTTTTAGTAGATTTTCCATGGATTTTTTAATGCAAAATATGGGATATTTGGTATATTTCTGGGACTTTTAAAGCTGACCTTATAATATACTTGTTTCAAGCTGGGCCCTTGGAAAGACAAAGGTCAGCAGTTGTTCAGACTGCATTACAAGCATCCATATCTTTTGACCCTTTTAGCCAAATATATTCAATTTTTGCTGGAACTATGCATTTCAGGTCGGGATACAGTATGAATCTTGTGGCACACTTTGATGGAGGAGACACAAGGGGAACTCCTAGGTTTTAGGACACATGATCAAGTTCTCTTTCATTAAATAATGATTTTCTTTTTGGTAAATAACTCTTAGTTTGCTTTGGGTTGCTATAAGAATTGAATGCCTAATCATAAAACAGCAAATGAAATCTACGTTACCTATGATATAATGGGTGTAATAGGATTCACTGATATGATACTTTCTGCTTGTTCACTCATATTTGAAAAATGTTCTATTCTCCAATGAAAGTTATATTCACATGTCTATCTATCTGTACCTCTCTATATCAGACTGGGAATTATCAGATGCTAAAATGTACCCTTGATATTATGTGATTTATTTTCTGTCTGTCACACTAGAAAGGAAGCTTTACAGAGAGCAACAACTTTGTCTTGTTCTTTGCCATATCACCAACAACTAGAAAAGTATTTAGACTATTGTAATACATTTTAAAATATATATATATATATTTATACCCACACACACATATATATACACATATATATATTTCATATATATAAGTATATATGAAATATATTCATATATTAAAAAAATATATATATGTGTGTGTATATATATGAATTCAACAAAAAGGTATTGCCTAAAGTGAATGTTCTGGGTCTAAACAGCCTGTATCCTAAAAAACTCTTCAGCTTTCTTTGCAAATCTCTCCTACAAATCCATTATTGCTGCTTAATTACACATGTGTTTGGCAATAATTTTAACAGTCATTCTGTCTTATAATCCACTAAATATATTAATGAGAGGATAATCTGGAAGAGACTAATAAAAAAAGGGTAAATATCTCCTTTTTAGAGGGAATATATCTACCATCCTCTAATAATCAAAGGAGAACTAGACTCAATATAATAGTCTACATAAATATTTCCACATTCTTGTCATTATCCAACACTAACGATTTTACCTAAAATGTTGAATATAGTATTTTACAGTACAATTAATACCCAGTTTTAAAAATTTTACCCTTTATGTAATTGCCTTAGGTTGCAATTACATGGCATTTGTTGAGTAATTAATTAAGCAGCTGCTTTTAAGCCTATATCATATTATTTGACTTTATAACCTCCCATAATGATCATTCTATTACCTACCATGAAAAAGTCTTTTCTCTAGGTCTAATTTTGCATTTACTGAAGTTTACTCTAACCATTCATTATTGTATTACAGTATACCGTAAGAACAAACAGAAGATCATTATTTTTGTTTGTTTGCTTGTTTTCTGAGACAGAGTTTCATTCTTGTCACCCAGACTAGAATGCAATGGCATGATCTTAGCTCATTGCAACCTCTGCCCACCATGTTCAGGAGATTCTCCTCCTTCACCCTCCTGTGTAGCTGGGATTACAGGTGACTGCCACCATGCCTAGCTAATTTTTGTATTTTTAGTAGAGACAGGGTTTCACCATATTAGCCAGGCTAGTCTTGAACTCCTGACCTCATGTGATCCACTTGCCCTGGCCTCCCAAGTGCTAGGATTACAAAAAATGTAGTTACTTTAGTATTTCCTACTAACAATATGTCCTTTCCATTTTTTAAATCACATAATCAAAAAGTGCTATATATCCTTTTTAATACAGAAAAAAAGATACTGTGATATTCCATGATAACATATTTAAACAGCTCCCAGAGTTCCCTTTTACCATATTTTGAAGTAGAGATCTTACTACTTTTTATGAGTTCTGGTGAATTTTTCAACCATAGAGTGTCTTCCTTGGGCGTCCCTGTCCATCTAACAATACACAAAGTCAAGTTCGTAAGGAGACTTATGACATGGCTTACATTTTCCTGGGGTTTCTCTAGTCATACTCAGAATAAATTAGGATAATAACATTAATAATGATATCAAATGGCATTAATTGTGAACCTCCCATGTACCAGATATGGTGCTTTACAATTTATATTTATCACTTTATTATGATGCCTATTATAGAATAGGTACTAATATTGCCTCATAGCTTAGGTGAGTGGAGGAGCCTATAATCTCATAGTCAACAAGTCAAATAAATAGTATTACAACTCAGGGGTGACTCTGTGCCCAGTACTACACCAATCTTTTATAGCCAGGAGAAAAGCTAGATATCCAGAGATGTATCACTCATATAATTAAATTGAATCCTTATGACCCTTCAAAAATATTAATAAAATAATAAATGTTACTTATTTAATAAAAGGAAATCTGTGTCAGGATATCCCAAGTGTTAGGCACATGGTAGTAATGAAGCTATTGTTAATTTTTTAGTTTAACAAATGGTTTACTATGTCATTTATCCACATCACAGACTGCAAATTTGCATCCATGATTCAGTTTTGGTAAATTAATCTACATCTGTCCTCACCAATGTAAAGTACAGATTTGATCATTACTGTCATGTTTAATCAGAGACTACAGTGCATTTTTAAGAGTGCATGAAAAATGTAGTGCACAAGTTAGTGTCTTTTTTAGCAGTATTGTGTATGTTTCAAATCTCCACTTACTGCACTAGGGTAATGGTTCATATTTCTCAGGACCTGGTGTCCTGACTTGATTTTCAGCATTCCTACAGATATGAGAACACTTTGAACAATCACATAGTACAATATTCAGAGCCTTCACTGATTACACTGAAAAAAAAAGAACATTGTACCATTTTTAAAAAGCAAAAAACAAAGGACTGATTAATTTTATATTTTTCACTTCTGTCATGTTTGGCCATCTTCAAAAAATGTAGTTATTTTTCCTACCTACCTGCTTCCTCATTGAACAGAAATCATTCTTAGATAAGAATTATATAAATATATAGATTATCAGATCTGTATTTGGGTGAGACTCTCTAACTTTGTTTCTCTAGTCAACTTTTATCTCACGTTTAAGTGCCATCCTCATTTTCACTGGATACTATGAAAATACCACATTCAATCATTAAATAATGTTCTCTTATTTCTTTATTTTTTGGAAGAATATTTTCACTACTCCCTTGCCTTAACCAAATTCTGGCTCTTCTGTGTGGGCACTGCTTCGCTTGGGCTGTGTAGTGTATTTGGCACTATGTACACTAAATAAAAGCTTGGATGCAAATAGATAGTTCTCAGACTACTCCCACTGTTGATTTCAAGCTGTTCTTCTTCCATCCCTTGCTCTTATTTACCAATCACTACACTTCTTGATTACCATCCACCATTTCCCTGGACTCTGAAGAGTTTAATAAGTGGTTCTTCTTTTTATGTGTGAATGTCAACTGTTAATTCAAGGAAGATAATGCTCAAATGAACTTTCTTCCATTATCACTCATATTTTATTGATACTTCCAATGCTACTTTTATATTATTTCATTAGACTTAAATAAGAATGCTCCTCATGCACTTCTTATAATGAGGACAAATGCAGATAATGTTCATCTCATAAATTTTGTTATAAAGAGAGTTATTATAGAAAAAAATGAGGAAAAGCCCCTAAGATATCTGGCTTGAGCTGAGAGAATAAGAAAGAGGAGACATATTATTTTTCTTAAAATAAATCCTCTTATCAGCAGTTACCATGAATTATTTTTAAATTTTAGGGTTCAAAACAATTGGTATGCATCTGAAATATTAATGCTTTCTATTTTACCAACACAATTCCTTGGGTATGTATATATCTTATCAACTGAAATTCTCTATTCTTGAAATCTTAGACTTTAATATTCCACCTGACACTTAACATCATATCTTTTTATCCTTTTACTCATTGACTTTCAGTTCACTATATTTTGACATTCAGTTTCTTTAGCTTGTTTTAATCACTTGTTCTCTGAGTCCTCATGGGATATTTACTTAATTCTGTGTGCTTCATTTAACTCTGTAAAATGTTTGATAATCAAATTTATATATTTGCTATGAAGATTCAGGAAGAACAATAAGAACAGTTCCTAGCACACAGTAATTCTCAAATGATTCTTACCTATTTACATTAGTCAGACTATTCATACCATCATTATTTTATTATTATGTTATCTCTTCTCCAAATTAGTCCTTTCCTCACTTCTCTTTCTTTCTTCATCAAATTCTCCAGTGTTTGCATATTCGCTTTCTGCATGTTCAACTACCATGCTCATTTTACCTTTTCTTGGACCCACATAGCAAATTGCTTCTAATAAATCAGTTTCATTATTATAATTACTTGTTCTGTTTCCATACCTACACTTCTAAGAAATGCCAAAAAAAAAAAAAACCAACAAAAATACTAGAGTCATTAGAAATTCGTGATTTCCAAAATCTGCTGTTAGTTCAACACTACTTGGCAATTTGATTACAAGTCACAAACCAGTCTTCATTAGTCCCATTTGTAGTGACTACAGACTCTCACTATGTTCTCAAGTCTTTTGCATATCATTTTCTCCCCATTATCCATAGTATATAAAATGAAAACAGACACCAACTCGCTGAATTTTATATACCTCTTATTTACGAATTCATGTACCCATGAATTCATGGATATTTTCTATTTTCCTTGAGATGAAGGAAAAGTTGCTTCTCTGAAGTCTAAGTTATTTCCCTAGTTTGATTTTATTGCAGCCTCTTCTAATGTTCTCTTGGAAGCTACTCATGTTTGTTTTTTTGTGTTGAAATAAACAAGCTCCAATGTATTTCCATTAAGACAAGAAGAGAAAAAAAATAATCTTAACTATTTTTCCTTCAAGTTCCTACTCTTTGCTGTTACAGTCAAACTATGAGCAAGAGAGGTCTTCGGTCACTACCCTTATTTTCTCAAAATATATCTACACCTCAATTGCCAGCAGTCTGTTTTCTACTTATTCTATTTACTCTTCCACTAAATCTATTTTGGTAAAATTAGTTTATTGGAACATTATTTATAATGGCAACTAACCTGTGATAAACATTACAAAGTATCTCTCTACTTCTCTCTCTCTTTATTTATCTGTCAAGGGCTTTAACCTCCAAATTCGAATTCATTTTGAGAGACAAAATAAGCATTTTTAGAGCAAAAATACATGGCGCTATGTTCTCCACCCTGTCTCTTTTCACTACGTAGAAGAAGATCAGGAATAGCCAGAGATGGTATAATGTTTTCATCTAAATCGAATGTGGCTGATGAAACTTTCTAATGTTGCCTTAGAAAGGTGTTGTTGTTTTTGTTTTAGATTATGGCAGTAATTTCAAAATTACGGATATTAGGAGAACTTTCTTCAGTGTGGTATTCTTTGGCTTATTTGTTGCATGGCATTATAGAACCTTGTAATATGATATAGTGGCTGTCAGTCTGTTCCAATACCAAGGCTCGAGGGGTTATGCTGAGCATTATTAATGGCTGCTGTGGCTGGTAGGGGCCATGTAGACCTCACAGATCTCAGAAGCAGCATTTTCAACCAGTCATAAAATATAACACAAATATATATTTTTAATTAATTTATTTTGAATTGATTTAAATCTCACTGAAGGGCTTAAAATTTTAAATTTCAAGATTCTAAGACATAAATCTGACATATACATTAGAGCAATAATTAATTTTACTTACAAATTTGTAAGATAGCTAACATTATTACCTTCACCCTATAGAGAAGAAAAGGCATAACTTTCAGATAGAAATCTAAAGATGACTCAGCTGGCCGTTGCTAGAACTGAACTCAGATCAATCTGATTTCAAATAATTTGTTTCTATGATACCAAAATAAGATATGATGTTTTATCTAACACAGTGCATACGTAGCCAATAGTAACAAGTTAAGTAGGGTCCTACACAACTTCTGTTACCTAGTAAATACTCAATTGTAATAAGATGCTTCCTTATATTTACAAAATGGTTTAAATATTACAAAGTTCTTTTAAAATCCTGGTTTTATTTGAAGCTCAATGCACTTCTGTAATGTACACAGACTAGATACTAACATTCTCATTTTTCAGATAAGAATACAGATATTTGTATAACTAAATCAATTTCAACATGATTAGCAAGTGGCACAGTTATTTGAGTATTTGCATTTTCCCCATAAAATCAGAGTGATTTATGGGAAACAATTATTTTATTATTTTTGCGACAGGCTCTTACTTTGTTACCCAAGCTGGAGTGCAGTGATATGATCAGAGTTCACTGCAGCCTCAACTTCCCTGGCTCAAGTGATCCTCTCACTTCAGCTTCCCAGGTGGTTGGGACTACAGGCACATTCCATCACACCTGGCTAACTTTTGTAATTTTTGTTGAGATAAGTTTCAATAATGTTGCCCAGGCTGGTCTCAAATTCCTGGACTCAAGTGATTCTTCTGCCTCAACCTTCCAGAGTGCTAGCATTACAGGCGTCAGTCACTGTACCTGGCCAAACAACAATTTTATATTTCACTCATAACATAGAATAAGAAGGACAATATTGTAAAATAGTTCAAAATGTTCTTACGTAGTACTGCTTGATAGTATCTTTTCATTTTCCTTTAGTATCTCTTCTATCTTTTCATTTTCCTTTAGCTTTAAGCAAAATTTTTTAAAAAACAGTTTTTCTAAAGAAAGTGTAAAAAAGATATATTGCTGTCTCTAAAATGGAATATTCATTCATTAAAAAAAAGGTGGAATAAATGCTGATTTTTAGTCAGAATCTAATTGATGAAGCTGCCTTTTTAATGTTTATAGCTATAAATGCTTTAGATAGCTGTTTCTTACATGACCCATCATATTGTAATCCAATGTGAACTAACATTACAGTCCACAGGGTTTGTGCAAAAAACTAAGCCTGAGAAACAGACCACCCACCAGTAGAAAAATGTCAAAACAAAAATAGCTAGAACTGTTTTTATCCACCTCCTCTGTCACTCTAGTGGGTAAGAGTGGCGTCTTTATAATGCCAAATAAACAAATAAATAAAATAAAAGCAAGGAAGAAAAGAATAGCAAAAGACAAAGAAGAAAACATTTTGCTTTTTGCTTCGAAGATGAAAATGTAATTGCCCATATACTATATTGAATACTGTGAGAAGATAGAAGGAAAATAGTTATGGTAATACTATGCACCTTAACTTATATTCCTTTTTGAAAATCATGAAACACAAAGGTGGAGATAGAGAATATACATCCCAAAAAGCAGTGGTTAATTTAATACTACAATATTACCTTTGTTAATTAAATATTAACATATTATGACTTCTAATATTGATGACCTTCTTATGTACTTTAATATTATTATTTAAATTATCTTTGAATAGAAGTGTATGAGTGTTCTCTTTACATTTGCAAGTTTAGATTACTAGAACTTTTAACTCTGAGACATAAGAATAATCAAATAATTAACTAATTAATGTTCCCTTCCAACTACAAGAAAGACGGTATGCTAGTAGAAGAATGAATGAGCAGTTAGTTATATGTGATCATAGCATCCAAGTTCAGACGTTTCCATTTTCACTCTTGAATTAGGTTAACAGAAGAGTCTAAAACTAAGGAATTTAAACACACACAGAAACACTCACTGGAAATAGAAATATAACGTAGAATTTTGAGATAAAAATATTGACAGCTTGGCCAGGCGTGGTGTCTCATGTCTATAATCTCAGCACTTTGGGATGCCATGGCAAGCAGATCATAAGGTCAAGAGATAGAGACCATCCTGGCCAACATGGTGAAACCCCGTCTCTACTAAAAATACAAAAATTAATTCAAGATGGATTAAAGATTTAAATGTAAGACCTAAAACCATAAAAATCCTAGAACAAAGCCTAGGCAATACCGTTCAAGACATAGGCATGGCCAATGACTTCATGAATAAAGCAACAAAAGCAATGGCAACTAAAGCCAAAATTGACAAATGCAATCTAATTAAACTAAAGAGCTTCTGCACAGCAAAAGAAACTATCATCAGAATGAAAAGGGAGCCTACAGAATGGGAGAAAATTTTGGCAATTTATCCATCTGACTAAGGGCTAACATCAAGAATCTAAAAGGAACTTAGACAAATTTACTAGAAAAAAACAAACAACCATATCAAAAAGTGGGTGAAGGATATGAATAGACACTTCTCAAAAGAAGACATTTTTTATGGCCAAGAAACATATGAAAGAAAGCTCATCATCACTGGTCATTAGAGAAATGCAAATAAAAACTACAATGACATATCAGTTTATGCCAGTTAGAATGGCAATCATTAAAAAGTCAGGAAACTATAGATGCTGGGGAAGATGTGGAGAAATAGAAATGCTTTTACACTGTTGATGGGAGTGCCAATTAGTTCAACCACTGTGAAAGACAGTGAGGCGATTCCTCAAGGATCTAGAACTAAAAATATCATGTGACCCAACAATCCCATTGCTGGAAATATACCTAAGGGATTATAAATCATTTTATTATAAAGACACATGCACACGTATGTTTATTGCAGCACTATTCACAATAGCAAAGACTTGGAACCAACCCAAATGGCCATCAGTGATAGACTGGATAAAGAAAACGTGGCACATATGCACAATGGGATACTATGCAGCCATAAAAAAGGATGAGTTCATGCTCTTTGCAGGAACATGGATGAAGCTGGAAATCAACATTCTCAGCAAACTAACATAAGAACAGAAAAAACCAATCACCACAGGTTCTCACTCATGAGTGGGAGTTGAACAATGAGAACACATGGACACAGGGAGGGGACTATCACACACCAGGGCCTGTTGAGGGGAGAGGGGGATGGTGAGGGATAGCATTAGGATAAATGCCTAATGCAGATAATGGGTTGATGGGTGCAGCAAACCAGCATAGCACATGTATACCTATGTAACAAACCTGCATGTTCTGCACATGTATCCCAAAACTTAAAGTATAATTTAAAAAAAGAGATACATACTGATGGGAAGAACAACAACAAACGAGAATTGGAAAGCCATCTACTGGGTATTATGTTCACTATTTGGGTGACAGGTTCACTGGAAACCCAAATCTCAGCATCATGCAAAATATACATGTAATAAACCTGTACATGTTGTATCCCCGAATCTAAAATTTTCAAAAAGGCACATACTTTCTCTGGGGACATTGTCATGTCTGTGGATGGTGCCTGGGATTGCTGCAGCCTCTCATCACCAGCCTAAGAATAAAGCCAATACTAAAAGGATAACTGGGCCAAGGAATCACAAAGAAGGACAGTCTGACACCGTGTGCCTAGAACCTGCTCTGCCTCAAGATGTCTGACAATGTGAAATAATGAATCCCCTTACTGTCCAACATGGTTTGGCCTCAGTTTTCTAAGCCTTTTAGCGGGCAGAGGGTAAATCCCTGGGACCTTTACCCCCCGCCCCCACCAACAAAAAAACCCATAAATAAAAACTATAAACATTAGTCAGGCATGGTGGCACATGCCTGTAATCCCAGCAACTTGGGAGGCTGAGGCAGGAGAATTGCCTGAACCCCGGAGGCGATGTTGCAGTGAGCTGAGATCACACCACTGCACTCCAGCCTGGCGACAGAGTGAGACTCCATTTAAAAGAAAGAGAGAGAGTGAGAAGAGAGAGAGAGCGAGAAGAGTGAGAGAGCGAGAAGACAGAGAGAGAGAGAGAGACAGCTTAAAGATTCAAATCCTTTTATTCTGAGAAAGGAATTCAACATCACTGTTAGTTTTCTCACCTATAAAATAGAAACACAAGTAACGTTGTTTTATAAATTAATTAATGCCACATTCTTAAATACAGCCTGAATTATTTACCAATAATAATGCTCTAAGATATTCAAATTTTGTTGTTGTATTCTGTTGCTATTACTTTCAAATCTTTCATTTCTGTTTGTATGCATTGTATACCATCATACATTGTGCTAAATACCTACACAAGAAAAAAATTGAGTTTCTATTCAAGACAATTGTGTTTCTTTACATTTTCTACTTTAAATTTGATACACTGGGTTAAAATGTTCTGTGTTTTCTTTCTTTAAGATTCACTGTAGAGATACATGTACTATTATTTTTTTCTTTCCAACTTATTTTCAAGGCTGCTGTAAATATTGCCTGCATATTATTTAAAATATCATGCTTTACTTAGGCTGTGAAAAAGACCCACTAATATACCACTTTACCTATGGTTTTATGTGTAGACATACATTAAATGTATAAATATATACATTTTAATACTGAAGCAAAACATAAAATTAAGCAAATGAAGCTTTTATATAGATGAAGCATTTGTATAAATATATATAACTAAGATTATCATAATTTCACTATCAAATGTAAAGTAAAAATTAAAAATGAGAATTCAATGAGCTTTTGAAGGTTACTATTTTGCATTTACTACTTAGCTCCCTCAGTAGACTAACAAACAACTCATTTTGGTTGTTTCAGCATATACTGTTTAATGGTATTTCTATGCGTTTGCTGACTTATAACAAGAAATATTAACCTGTCTTTAATGCAGGCATTGTTGTCCAGATGTTCACAGCTGACATTTCAAAATGTGGCAATCCAAGTCAAAAGGAAAAGTTATGTTCCTATGTAATAGCAAATAGGATATAAGTATATTTATTAAAATTAAAAAGTTCCTATGGTTAAGTGTTACATAAACAATCAATTTCCTAATTTATAGTCCTGTAACAGAAAACATCTTTACATTGAGTTTTACTATAATGTGGTTTACTTATTTTATTCAATGACAGAATATCAAACTAATTCAAAACATTAGTAGGACTTTGAAATCTACATTAATTTTTATATTTCTTTATTGGATAAAAATTTATACTACTGAGAATAACATTCATATATTGACATATACTACAAACAAATGCTTTGGCGGTTATCAAATACCTCTGCTTTGTTTTGGCATTCCATCATCTTCAAGAGCTATTTATTGACTCATATATCCTATTACTATAAACATTATGCCTTCTTTGGAAAATGTGAGTGACAGAAAAAAGAACACTAGTCAAAGAGTGATTTGTAGCTTGTAAGAGTTTTATCATATAATTCAGTTTATAAATACATTGACATGTCTATATTAAATAAGCAAATTATAATTTGTTATTTATCTTTATTTTGTTTGATGTTAATTTAATCTTTATTATGTTTTAAATTGTATAAATAAATCTAAGTGTAAAGGTCCTTAAACTATCAAGCAATTTATAAATTACAGGACACCTAACAAAATTTCATTTCTATACATATCTATATGATACAACTTTATCCTCCTATGGTGAATCACAAGATAAAATACTTTAGGAAGTGATTGAATGTCTCGAAGGATCTTTTTTTTTTTGAAGAGTTAACAGTATTGCTGTTGTAGTTTCTTCTTCTTCTTTTCTTTTTCAATATTATATTACTAAAAGCTTTAGCTGTACTTATGTATACAAGGATACAAAATAAAAATAAGATTTTTAAATCAGACATTTATAGACCTTGTATTTGGTGAGTACCCTCAGAACATGTTGGTTCATTCCCTTGAGTGATCCAGGGGAGTCAGGTGGCTAAGGGCAAGCTGGGCTTGGCATCCTATGGTCAGCAGGGAATCAGATTTAAGGAGGATACCGAAGGAGCTCCCACTGAAGGAGGCTCGTTCATGCTGAGAGAGTCTGTAGGAATAAGATTTTGTAATTTCTTCTGAAGAATGGATTTATTCCTGCTTACTAACCAGTAAGAGGATAGTATTCTTACTAAGAGGATAGTATTACTTCTGCCTAAAGTGTGATGCTTTGGTTATTTAATTATAATGTCAGCTTTCCAGTCATCAGGGAAGAAAGTAATTAATAAAATCTGTTGGAAACAGTCTACTTCTGATTTTTGCTTCACCAAAATCATGTTTTCTTTATTTCTGGGAAAGTAGCAAATACAGAGCATCTAGTTTCTTCTGCTGCAGTTTCATGGTAAAGATGCAATATAGCCTGCCTGCCTTATACAGTATATGCCTAGGATAGTGTTTCTCACATTAAAGCCCACAAAACACTGGTGCTTCCTGTAAGTCTATCAGCTGTCAGTTTTGAGGTTAAAGCAGAATCAATGATATCTATGTGACAAGTATGAAATATAAAATTAATTATGATTATCAAATATATAGTTTTCCCATGATGTCTTCCATACTTTTATTTATTCCCACTTGTCAAAACCATGTTCTTTTGGTCTTTTAAAAATTTTTAACTATTTAATTTTAGACTTCCAGGAAAGTTGCAAAAAAAAGTAAAGATCTCTTACATACTTTTCACCCTATTCCCCTAAAATATTGAGGGACTGTGTTAAGGAAATCCAAGTCTACAATGGGCGTCATTTCTAAAGCAAGAATTTTCCAGTACCATGCCTCTATCCACATCTCCATACGGGAATGTAAAGTTGTCTGACTTTCCCCAGGCAGTCTAGATAGAATTCCAGCTGTGCTTCTTTGTTCAAAAAGCGGGTGAAAAACTCTGGGAGAAAGGGCATCTGTTGTTGACCTAGCAGCCAATCCAGTATTGTAGTCAAAGATCAATCACTCCAGCATAAGTTTGAAAGAACTCCTCTCATTGGACAAGAACATCAATGGGGCGGGAATAACTCCAAGGTTAAATAACTTCTGCCCCTTTCCTATGCGGATATACCCTCCCACGGGAGCGTCGGAGCTCTCTCTCGCTCTCTCTGTCTCTCCTCTCTCTCTTTCTCTCTCTCTCTCTGCCCTTCTGTCTTTCTCTCTCTCTCTCTCTCTCTGCCTAATAAATCGCTCTCTGCTAAACTCTTTGGGCCCATGATATTTATTCGAACAGTAAGCTCATGGCAACTCAAGGGCCCCTTCCCCCATTCCTGGGGCAAGGGAGGGCAAGGACCTGTGCACATCCGACTGGGGAAACTCAAAAGTGTCTTCGAGGTGCCTCTGCTCCCTCCCCACAGTTACAATATGTTACATTAAAAATAATATTAATTTACTCAGAAAATGTTCAGTTGATAGAATTTAATGTTTTAGTGTATTCTCATGTAATTCCCATATACCTTTTCATAAGTTATATTGCTTTGCATAATATGTCTCTAAATCACAGAGAAATATTGAAGTTTCCAAATTAAATAATTAAAATATAAAGTTAATAATAAGAAACTAGAATGGTGGTGCATTACTGTAGTTTTGGCTCTTTGGGAGGCTGAAGTGGGAGGATTGCTTGAGCCCAGAAATTCAAGACCAGACATAATGAGCCCTTGTCTCTAAATAAATAATTTTAAAAGCCCCTTGTCAGATGCATAGTTCAGAAATATTTTCTCCCATTCTGCAGCCTGTTTGTTCACTCTGTTAATTATTCACTGTACTGTGCAGAAACTTTGAAGTTTAATTAAGTTCCATTTGTCTATTTTTGGTTTCACTGCATTTGCTTTTTAGGTCTTAGTCATGATTTCTTTGCCAAGGCCAAATCTAGAAGAGTTTTCCCTAGGTTTTCTTCTAGTTTGTTTATAGTTTCAGGTCTTACCTTTAAGTCTTTGATTCATCCTGAATTTCTTTTTGTATATGGTGAGAGATAGAGGTCCAGTTTCATTCTTCTGCATACGGCAAATCAATTCTCCCAGCACCATTTATTGAAAAGAATGTCCTTTCTCCAGTGCACACAAATGCCAACTTTGTCAAAGATCTGTTGGTTGTAGGTATATGGCTTTATTTCTGGCTTGTCTATTCTGTTCCATTAGTCTATATGTCCATTTTTATACCAGTACTATGTTGTTTTTGTTAATACAGCCTTGTAGTAGAATTTGAAGTTAACTAAGGGATGCCTACAGATTTGTTCTTTTTGCTTGGAATTACTTGGCTGTTTGTGCTTTTTCTGAATTCCATATAAATTTTAGGATTTTTTTCTAATTGTGTGAAAAATAACTTTGGTATTTTGAGAAAAATAACTTTGGTATTTTGATAGAAATTTCATTGAATCTGTAAATTGCTTTATCAGTATTATCATTTTAATGATAGTGATTTTTCCAATCCATGAGCATGGTATAGTTTTCCATTTGTTGGTATTGTCTATAATTTCTTTCATCTGTGTTTTGTAGTTTTCCTGTAGACATCTTTTGCCTCCTTGGTTAAATATATTTCTAGGTATTTTTTCTTGCAGCTATTGTAAATGAAATTGACTTCTTGATTTGATTCTCAACTTGATCATTATTGGTAGATAGAAATGCTACTGATTTTGTATCCTGAAACTTTACTGATACCACTTGCAAACCTAGAAGTCTTTTGGAAGAGTCTTTAGGTTTTCTAGGTATAAGATCATATTGTCAGCAGTGATACTTTGACTTCCTCTTCTCCAGTTTGGATGCATTTCATTTATTTCTCTCATCTGATTGCGCTCACTAGCACTTCCAGTACTATGTTGACTAGGAGTGGTGAATTAGGCATCCACATCTTGTTCCATTTGTTAAATGGGATGCTTTCAACTATTTTCCAATCTGTATGATGTTGGCTGTGAGTCTGTCATATATGACATTTATATTATTTTAAGATATGTCCCTTTGATGCCTAGTTTTTAATTATTAAACCTTGTTGAGTTTTTATCAAATGCTTTGTTTTTTTGCATTTACTGAAACAATCATATGGTTTTTGTTTCTAATCCTGTATAATTGATGGATCACATTTACTGATTTGTGGGAAATAAGGGCCAGAATATACAAGAAACTCAAACAACTCAACAAAAAAATTACAAGTAACCCTATTAAAGAGTGGGAAAATATATGAAGACATTTTCCAAAAGAAGATATACAAATGGCCAACAATCATATGAAAAAATGCTCAACATTACTAATCATCAAAAAATGCAAATAAAAACTACAATGAAATATCACCATACAGCAGTCAGAATGATTATTATTAAAAAAATATTTAAAAATATATTGTTGAGGATGCAGAGAAAAGGAAATGCGTATCCACTGTTGGTGGAAATTTAAATTAGCATAACCTCTATGGAAAACAGTGTGGAATGTGGAGAGTTCTCAGATAACTAAATATGCAACTAGCATTCAATCCAGCTATTCCACTACTGGGTAGCTACACAAAGGAAAAGAATCAGTATATCACATAGATACCTGTACATATATGTTCATTTCAGCACTATTCACAATGGCAAAGATATGAAACCATACTGCGTCCATTAATGTATGACTGGATAAAGAAAATATAATATGTATAGTTATATAAAAATATAACTATTTACATTATATATTTACATATACATTATAAATACATATAATATACATTTTACATTGTTTTATATTACATAAATATATAAAATATAATATATATATTTATATACACATAATATATATTATATATTTATATACACATAATATATATTATATATTTATATTTACATAATAAATATATTATATATTTATATAATAAATATATATTATAATGTACACATAAACATAATAATATGTAATATCATGTATAAATTATATGTATTATTAATAATAATTATATCATTTTATATTTATAATATAGCTCATATGTGTTCATCAGCCTGATTTCCAGTGGTAAATATCAATATGGTCATAGTGCCATCCTTGGGTTGCCAGAATATACTTTGCCTACAAGTACAGCTGGTTGGGGTGGACTTGGATTTAATGTCCATTTGAAGGCAGCCCCTAATCAATGAATGACTGATGGGTATAAAACTATAATTACTCTAGCTACCTTGCTTCAGGATGATTTTGAAGCATGTTTTATACTGTTTCCAATATTTCTTCTACAAGATTAAGCTTCAGTTACTCACTGCAATAGCTGGCTTAATAACGCTCCCCTATTGGGAGAGCTCACTTTCCATCTCTTCTGTTTATAACTTTCCCTCTGCTCTTCCAGTGTCTCCCCATCTCACACGTTAACAATGTGTGTTTCATTCTTTTATCAGGGTCTGTCTGTTGGTGGGGATGAGAAGACAGGATAGATATCAATCAAAATAATTCATAGCATTTATGATTATTTAACAATTTATGATGGAGACTTGTGCATTTTCTACTAAGTTAAAAAATTTGATTTTCTAGATTTTGGTCTGATGTGCTCATTACTTATCCGAACAATAGATATTTCAGTGAGAATTCTCTTTAATTTACCTGAGTTCATTTTTGGCAAACATCCAAAGTTTCTGATAAAACTCTAACGAGTGAATTCTAATGATTTATAGCTACCGATACTTGCTAATGTGGTAGAAATAGATGGTAAGAAACAGATTTAATGAGTATAAAATATAGTTCAAGCTACTTGCCACCTAACCAGAGATCCATTGGTGAGTTTACAAACAATATAATACCTGACAATGATATGAAATGATTACAGCTACTAGTGTTTAGTAATCTTATATTTTAATTTTATGATATAATATTATGATTAATGACTTTATTAAACTTTCTAAAATATTTGTTGCTCCTGTGAGCTGATGCTCATTAATTGGAAGTCAAATGCCAAAACTTAGTAAAGTAGGGTTAGGGTACCTGTGCAATACTCTCAACCACAACCATTAAATAATGGAAAACAGGAGCTGTAGCTACTTAAGAATTCATCACACTTCCAACAGGAGGGAGTGGTATAAATGAGTTTTAATGTGAACAACTGAAATAGCATTTATATTGTTGTCTATATTCAGCTCCATACCCAATTCTAAAATATCTCTTATAGGGGAGAATTTTCTTGTTTAGAGAAGCAAACATATCTCTTAGAGGGAAATTATTTGCCAATATCAACATTAGGAGAAGATGAATTTAATATCCACTGATTCATAAATGTGAGATCCTTAAATGTAAATTGTCACTTCTTCTTATTCTCAATGAACATATTTTTAAGGCACAAATGTCATGTTTGGCATTTTGCAAATGTGAACTGGATATCTATCTCTGTATCTGCCTATCTATCATCTATCTACATCACTTATCTTTCTACATGTGAGAAATAGACTACTACTATACTCACTATCTCATAGAAACTTTCCATTGAGTTATCACAGCAGCCCAAGCTGTTCAAAATGACTTACAAATAGATTAAAGTCATGTTAAATAAAGTTAAAAGATTTCATATTTTTTGGCCCTTGTATAGTCAAACTATCACCAGGCAGTATGGACTGAACAGTAATCTGGTTAGAATATGTTCTTATGCACTGTGAAAAATAGAAATAAGGATTTTTTTCACTCTTTGTTAAATTTTCAGTCTTTGTAAGCAGGATATATTCTTAGTTGCTGATAAATGAGCTACTGAGAGTCTTAAAATTATACTGTCATACTCTCCTGAATAGCTATTGCTTAATTTATAGTAACCTGCCATTTCTTATCTAACAGCTTTGCATTCAGTGTTTCACTTAATGGACTCCATTTAGTTCTGGAAATTTATGTTCCACATTATCATGGGTTTTGTTTCCCTGGTAAAACCAGCATCAAAATATCATGAGAGAGAAAGAGAAGAAACCAAATTCAGAGGAAAAATTACAGTCCTGTAAGAGATTACTGGTTTTATTTTCTACCCCATAATAAATAAAATGGCTAATATTGTCTTAACTTTGGAGGTGACCTTATTATACTTTAAATAATGAAAGAAAAATGATTTATGGTGATGCATTTTATGCTATTACATTTGGACATGTATAAATGATGTGCAGAATTCTATAATGCATCAATTTACTCATGTTATCTAAAGGTACAGTACCTTTCTCTTTTTGGCAGACCATGTACTTCTGCTGTATAAAAATTACCTTAAGCTATACTCAGAACAAAATATCTATAATATACATTGAAGTATCAGTACAACCTGGAATATATATATTTAATTTTATTTAATGAAATAAAACTTCTGATATATGGCAATGCTTCAAATAACCATTTAATAAACATCTAGAAAAAAGCAAGCACCTATATATAAGATATTTTCTATACTTTGATTGTTAACCAGATGTTAATTTCATTTTATATTATTTCATAGTATTTATTCTTAGTAATTTAATTTGCAAAGTTATTTTAAAGATAGCTCTTTAGTAAAGTTTAGGAAAAATATATTAAATGTCCAGATTGTTTCTTATGTTACTAAAATAAAAATATATATATATATTAGAATATATTACATATAAACATATACATGTAGATGACATCAAAGTTTCATATTTATATTAAACAGAGTTAACCTGATATATAGGCATCAAGGGATATTCATACCTATAATTAATAGGCAACTTTTCTTTGTCTGCAAAATATAGAAATACTATTATCTAGAAATATTCTAGGGCTAGTGAGGATAATCAAGTTAGAGGAAGCTATAGGGCTTAAGAATGCTGTAAAGGGTCAGGTCTCAATATCAACATTGCTTATAGTCGGTAAAGAAAGGCTAATTACATATAATCACTGCTGATAGTCAGGGAACAGAGGCTAACTTCACATCAGTAAAGTTCATTGTCCTGACCAGATTAGAAATATAATATTTTTGAAGGTGTGTATCTCTTATACATTTGTTAGCTTTGATGTGTTGTTCATTTGCCTCATGGATAAGATTCTTCAGGAGTTCTGAAAATGTGTTATTTCACTTTCAGAATGCTAGATTTATTTTTTCTCAGAAAACATTGTTTTGTTTAGTTCTATGCTTTCTAGGTGCTATGTTATATTGTGACATTTTTGGTTGAAAGAAAATACACAGACATACAACATCAGCAAATTTGATATAATATTAAGCATTATCCAGCTTTAAGTTTGAATATAAGTAGATTTATTTCAATAATTCTTAAGGTCTATGGGTTAAGGTACTCTGGATAAATGATTACTTGTTTTTCTAATTAAATGAGTGTTAACATCCTTACTTATAGTATTGGTTAGCTGATTCTTGTTATTAGAGAAAAACCATAAATCTTTGGATCCATTATCTCACTATTTAAATAAGAATGACAAAGTTATTAATACTTGCTCTTGGGTTTCAACTGAATTAATAGGTCTGGCATTTTAAATAACATTAAAACAACTCTTAAAAGTCTGAACTAACTTTCTAATCATACATATAATTTTGCAATATTTTAAAACATTATTTTTGATGTGTTATAAGGTTTCTTTGTGTTTTTAATAAGATATTTTAATATATGTTCTCTAAATGTAAACCAAAACAAGACTGAGTTATACTACAAATTTATCAGAAGAATTAACTTTAAAAATAGAATCATGGGAGAGATCCAAGATGGCCGATCACTAGCAGCTCAGGATTGCAGCTCCCAGTAAAAGCGCAGAGAGCCAGTGGACGCCACACTTACCAATAAATTTTTGCTGCCCACGGACCAGGACATTCCCAGTGGAGGAGCCCCACGGGTCGCCAGCGTGACCCTTTCGGCTGGCGCGGCTTTTTTGCCGGCACCTCGGCTCGGCGGCTCTTGGTGCAGAGTAAACGGGACTGAGTCTCCTTTTGGAGGATGTTTGGTGCTCTGGGAAGTCAGAGCAGTCCATCCAGCTGACTGAAAAAGGGACTGAGAAGCCAGACCGGAGACCCCCGGGCAGAAAAGCACCACGAATTTCAACGCTGCTGTCTTAGCTAGCGTTGTGAGTTGCACAGTGAAAAGTACATAGATTCCGGAGCTGGGAATTAACAAGCTGGACATCCACTCAGAGACTTAATTTGAAAGCGGGTAATTATAAAGATGACAGATGGATAAAACCATAAAGATGCCAAGAAGCCACCGTAAAAAAACTGAGAACACTCAAAATCAGAAAGTCTCTCCGTCTACAGAGGACGCTAGTTCCTCATCAGTAACGGAACAAGGCTTGATGGAAAACGAGTGTGAAGAATCATCAGAATTAGGCTTCAGAAGGTGGATAATAAGAAACTTCTGTGAGCTAAAAGAATATGTCCTAAACCAATGCAAAGAAACTAATAACTTTGAAAAAAGGTTTGACGAAATGCTAACGAGATTGGACAATTTAGAGAAGAACATAAACGAATTAATGGAGCTGAAAAACACAATACGAGAAATCTGTGAAGTATGCACAAGTTTTAACAGTCGAATTGATCAAGTAGACGAAAGGATATTAGAGGTCGAAGACCAACTTAATGAAATGAAACGAGAAGATAAGCTCAGAGAGCAAAGAGTAAAAAGGAATGAGCAAAATCTCCAAGAAATATGGGACCATGTGAAAAGACCTAATTTACGCTTAATAGGTATACCTGAAAGTGACGAAGAGAATGAATCCAAGTTGGAAAATATTTTTCAGGATATTATCCAGGAAAATTTTCCTAAACTAGCAAGGCATGACAATACTCAACTCCAGGCAATACAGAGAACCCCAC
>PVKP010030055.1:0-28322 GCA_004027715.1 Plecturocebus donacophilus
TTCTACTATAAGGACACATGCACACGAATGTTCATTGCAGCACAGTTTACAATAGCAAAGACCTGGAACCAACCCAAATGCCCATCAATGATAGACTGGACAGGGAAAATGTGGCACATATACACCATGGAATATTATGCAGCCATCAAAAACGATGAGTTTGAGTCCTTTGTAGGGACATGGATGAACCTGGAAACCATCATTCTCAGCAAACTGACACAAGAACACAAAATCAAACACCGCATGTTCTCACTCATAGGCGGGTGTTGAACAATGAGAGCACATGGACACATGAAGGGGAGCACTATATGCTGGGGTACGTTGGGGGAAATAGGGGAGGGACAGTGGGGGGAGGGAGGGCCAGGGGGGGGGGGGGAGTTACGGGGAGATAGCATGGGGAGAAATGCCAGATATACGTGAAGGGGAGGAAGGCAACAATTTACACTGCCACGTGTGTACCTATGCAACAATATTGTATGTTCTTCACATGTACCCCAAAACCTAAAATGGAATTAAAAAAAAAGGAAATTACAGGCCAATATCTCTGATGAATACTGGTGCAAGAATCATTAGCAAAATTCTAGCAAATTGAAATCACCATTACATTAGAAAGATCATTCATTATGACCAAGTGGGATTTATCCCTGGGATACAAGTATGGTTCAGCATACACAAATCAATGGGATACACTGTGCCAACAGAATGAAGGATAAAAACCATATGATCATTTCAACTGATGTTAAAAAAGCATTTAATAAAATTCAACATCGCTTCCTGATAAGAACCCTCAGAAAACTGGGGATTGAAGGAACACATCTCAATATAATAAAAGCTATTTATGATAGTGATACAAGAGTTAAGAAAAAATTACTTAGGCAGATAGTAAGGATACAGAAGTCCTCAGTAAGATTTTCCTTTAAGTGAAAAGCAGCCCCAACTTATTTTTCTTTCTAATGAAGAGCAGCTTGTAAAATCAAGCTGCAAACATAGATATCAGTGGTTGTGCCAGTGTTCAAGATGGCAGCTCCATCTTCCCTTCTCTTTGTCAGCCACGTGTATAGTAAAGCAAAGACAAGATGGTGCCCATCAACTGGAAAATCTATTTGCATAATAAGATTAGGGCAGGATAGCCAGCCTTCCCATACTCTATGTAAACATCATAGCTGACAGAACCATCTGTGAGCCTTATATAAATCAGATGTTACCTCCTTAAACCTGGCTATAAAATCTGGCACATCCACTGTCTGCCAGTCTTTTCTGTTTAGAGATTCCTCTCTTTCTCGAGAGAAAAAGCCATTTATCTTTCTCTTCACTTCTGCCTATTGAACCTATGCTCTCAAACTTCTTGTGTGTGACTGTGTCCTAAATTTTCCTGGTGTGAGATGATTAACAAGGATAATTTGATTAAGGTATGTCTAAGGTATATACCCTATATAATTTGTCTAAGGTATATACCCTAGACAACATAGCGTCTTCAACAGACCCACAGCAAGTATTACTGAATAGGGAAAAACTGAAGCCTTTCCTCTAAGATCTGGAAAATGACAAGGATGCCCATTGTCACCACTGTTATTTATCATAATACTGAAAGTCCTAGCTAGAGCAATCAGATGAGAAAGCAATTCAAGAAATTCAAGAAAGAAATAAAGGTCATCCAAACTGGAAATGAAGAAGTCAAATTATTCTTGTTTTCAGATGACATGATCTTATATTTGGGAGAACCTAAAGATACCACAAGAAAAGTATTAGAATTCATAAGCAAATTCAGTAAATTTGCAAAATACAAAATCAAATAGAAAACACAGTAGTCTTTTTATATGCCAACAGTGAATAATGTAAAAATGAAATTTTAAAAAGTAATCCAATTTGCAATCGTCACACATAAAATTAAATACTTAAGAATTAATCAAAGATGTGAAAGACCTCTATAATGAAAACTGTAAAACACTGATGAAAGAAGTTGAAGATGACCCCAAAAGATGGAAAAATATTCCATGCTTATGGATTAGAAGAATATTGTTAGAATTCCCATACTACTCAAAGCAATGCACAGATTCAATGCAATCTCTGCCACTGACATTCTTCACAAAAATAAAAATAAAAATAAATCCTAAAATTTATATGGAACCCTAAGACCCAGAATACCCAAAGCTATCCTAAGTAACAAGAACAAAACTGAATTAATCACATTATTTGACTTCAAATTGTACTGCAAAGCTGTAGTAGCCAAACAGCATGTTGCTAGCATAAAAACAGACATATAGACATGGAACAGAATAGAGAACACAGAAACAAATACACACATCACAGTGCACTTATTTTTGACAAAAACGCCAAGAACATATATGGAGGAGGAGACACCCTCATCACTAAGCAGTGCTGGGAAACTGGGTATTCGTATGCAGAAGAATGAAACTAGACCCCTAGCTTTCGCCATCTACAAAACGTCAACAACCACTATGGAGAACACTTTGGATATTCCTCAAAAATACTAAAAATTGAGCTACCATATAATCCAGCAATCCTACTGCTGGGTATATAACCAAAAGAAAGGAAATCAGTATGTGAAAGAGATATCTGCATGCCTATATTTACTGCAGCAGTGTTTATAATAGCTAAGATTCCAAAGCAAACTAAGTGTCCATCAACAGACAAAAGCATAGAGAAAATGCGTCACATGTACACAATGGAGTACTATTCTACCATAAAAATAATGAGATCCAGTTATTTACAACAACTTGGTTGGAAATGAAGATCATTATGTTAAGTGAAATAAGCCAGGCTTAGAAAGACAGACATTGCATGTTCTCAGTTATTTGTGGGATCTAAAAATCAAAACAATTGAACTCATGGACACTGAGAGTGGAAGGATGGTTACCAGTGGATAGGAAGGGTAGTGGGAGGGTGGAGGGTAAGTGGGGATGGTTATTGTGCACCAAAAAAAATGATAATAAAAAGAATAAATAAGACCTACTGTTTGATAGCACAATAGGGTGACTCTGGTCGGTAACAACATAATTATACATTTTAAAATAACGTAAAGAGTAATAGAATTGTTTGTAACTCAAAGGACAAATGCTGGAGGGGATGATACCCCATTCTCCATGATATGCTTATTTTATATTGCACATCTGTATCACATGTGCCCCCCAAATATATATATCTACTATGTACTCATGCACAAAAATTAAAAATAAATTTAAAAATAGAATTCAACTGAATGATAAAAAACATAAAACATCATTACAAAGGTGGGAGTTTATTCCAGTAAAGTGAGAAAATGGCTCAATATTAGCAAATTGACTATAAAATTTATTAGGTAAATACACTTATGGAAAAAACTTTCATGATCATCTACATAAGTTCTGAAAATTTTTGTTATTTAACATTCATTCTTAATAAAAAACATTATGAATAGGACTCAATGAATAAATACTAAACATAATAAAGTATATACATTACACCCAAAAGTCATTGCACCTCCCACTCTGCATTGGACGTTTGGAATGGCAATCAAGCACATGAGACACAATACACTTCATTCAGGACCAAGTTTAAGTTAAGAAAGAATGTAAAATAGGAAACCCAAAATGTACATCAAGAGATTTTATGAATCCCATCAGGTCACAACTTCTGATATCCAAAATCACACCTGAAATGCATATGTGCCTGAAAGATGAGGTCGGTATGGATGGGGCTAAAGGATATATAACATCTCAACTCATGAAAGCAAGTAGCTTTGATGGCTCTTCAGTTTTTATATTTTTTTCTCTGGTACTGCTACATATAATAAATTATTATTTACATATATACAATTCCAACACTGGTACAAAGTGTTAAACTGAATACATAGTCACCGTATAAGCTCACATTTGTGTTGGATATGCTACACCAGGGGTCCCTAACCACTGGAATGTGGACCAGTACCAGCCTGTGGCCTGTTATGAACTGAGCTGCACAGCAGGAGGTGAGCATGGGCAAGTGAGCATTACTGCCTAAGCTCCACCTCCTGTCTGATCAGCAGGGCATTAGATTCTCACAGGAGCACAAACCTATTGTGAACTGCATATGCAAGGGATCTAGGTTATGCAATCATTATGAGAATCTAACTAATACCTGATGATCTGAGACGAAGCAGTTTCATCCCGAAAATATCCCTGCCCCATTCTGTGGAAAAAGTGTCTTCCATGACATTGGTCCCTAGTGTCAAAATGTTTGAAGACTGCTGTGTTATACACCTATGTTCCCTGAGTTAATGTTGTAAGTCTGAATAAGATCAATTCTCCCTCATTCCTGGGGTAGGGTTCCAGTCTTCATCCTAAGCAACATCACAGTTAATAATGCTATGGTCTGAATGCCTTTGTGCTTTCAAATTCATACAATGAAATCTGATTACCAATGTGATGGTATTAAACAGTGAGACATTTGGGAGGTGATTAGATCTGAGAGCAGAGCCTTCGTGAATGAGATTAATGATGTTATAAAATAGACCCAAGAGTTTCTTTCTTCCCTTCCACCATATGAGGACACAGAGAGAGACATCTATGAACCAGAAAGCAGGTCCCCATCAGACACCGAATCTTCCAGTGCTTAATATTGGATGTCCCAGTCTCCAGAACTGTAAGAAGAAAAAAAATTCTTTTGTTGATAAGTCACTCACTTTATGGTGTTTAGTTAAAACGACCCAAATGAACAGAAACAGAAAAACTGGTATGAAGAAATGGAGGAGCTGCTGTAAGAAATGCCTGAAAATGTGGAAGTGGCTTTGGAACTCACTAATTGGTAGAAATTAGAAGAGTTTTCATATACATTGTAGAAAAAGTGTACCTTGCTATAAATGGATTGTTAAGGGTGGTACTGGTGAGGGCTCAGAAGGAGAAGAGGATATCTGTAGAGAAGGCTTCAATCTTCTGGAAAAATGCTTGAGAAGGATATGAACAGACACTTTTCCAAAGAGGACATATATGAGGCCAACAAACACATGAAAAAATGCTCATCATAACTGATTATTAGAGAAATGCAAATCAAAATCACATTGAGATATTACCTCACACCAGTTAGAATGGCGGTCATTAAAAAATCTGGAAACAACAGATGCTGGAGAGGATGTGAAGAAATAGGAACACTTCTACACTGTTGGTGAGAGTGTAAACTAGTTTAACCATTGTGGAAGACAGTGTGGCCCTTCCTCAAGGTCCTAGAAATAGGAATTCCATTTGACCCAGCAAGCCCATTACTGGGTATACACCCAAAGGATTATAAATCGTTCTATTATAAAGACACGTGCACACATATGTTCATAGTGGCACTGTGTACAATAACAAAGACCTGGAACCAACCCAAATGCCCATCGACAATAGACTGGACAGGGAAAATGTGGCACATATACACCATGGAATACTATGCAGCTATAAAAAGTGATGAGTTTGTGTCCTTTGTAGGAACTTGGATAAATCTGGAAACCATCATTTTCAGCAAATTGACATAAGAACAGAAAATTAAACACTGCATGTTTTCATTCATAAGCGGATGTTGAACAATGAGAACACATGGACACAAGGAGAGGAGCATCACACACTGGGGTCTGTTGGGGGGGGCAAGGAAGAAACAGCTGGGGTTGGTGGGGAGGTCAGGGAGGGATAACATGGGGAGAAATGCCAGTTGCAGGTGAAGGGGGGATTGAGACAGCAAACCACATTGCCATGTGTGTACTTATGCAACAATCCTGCATGATCTGCACATGTACCCCAGAACTTAAAGTATAATTAAAACAAACAAAACAAAAATGCTTTAGAAATACTGAACAAAATGTTGGTAGAAATATGGATAGTAAATGCCATTCTAATGAGGTCTCAGAGGGTCGGGTGTGGTGGCTCACACCTGTAATCTCAGCACTTTGAGAAGCAGAAGCAGGTGGATCACCTGAAGTCAGGAGTTCAAGAGCAGCCCGGCCAACATGGTGAAACTCTGTCTCCACAAACAAAACAAAACAAAACAAAAATTAGCCAGGCATGATGGTGGGTGCCTGTAATCCCCACTACTTGAAAGGCTGAAGTGGGAGAATCGCTTGAACCTGTGTAGTGGAGGTTGCAGTGAGCCGAGACTGCATCATTGTGAACTCCAGCCTTGGTGACAGAGCAAAACTCCATCAAAAAAAAAAAGAAGAAGAAAGAAAGAAAAGAAAAGAAAAAAATCAAGAAACATGTTATTGGAAACTAGAGGAACAGAGGTCTTGTTATAAAGCTGCAAAAAGACATGGCTGCATTGTTTCTGTCCTCCTGTTTTGTGGAAGGTAGAACTTGTGAGTGACAAAACTGATATTCAGCTGATATTTACCTGAAGCCATATCTAAGCGAAGTTTTGAAGGTGTGGCTTGTCTTCTCTTAAAATCTTATGGTGCAAAGCAAGAACAGAGAAACAATTTAGACAGAGTTTTTCATCAAAAGTGAAGTCGAACTTAAAATTTTAGAAAATGCTCAGCCTATCCACGTTAAATGGAGTAAGAGCAAGGCAATGGTGCTCACTATGCTCACTTGTGTTAGATTTATTAGCCAAAGCATCACATAAGAGAAAACAATTAGATATATGAGCATTGAAAAAAGAGGAAAATTACATTTCAAGATGATAAAATGTATTATATGGAATATTCAAGAGCTGAAACAATGCTGAACCAAATGTTAAACCAACAAATGTAGTAAAGCAGAAAAATTAAAAATCGACATTCAAGAATAGAAGATACATCATGAGAGGGAATAACCCGCTTATTATAGAAGCAATAAGAACAACAAAATGATCAAAGAATTAGGAATAATTTATCTAAAAAATAACATAATTTATGCAAAAAATCTTAAAAATACTTATGAAAGATGCAAAGTAAAAAATAAACATAAAACAATAATTTTAATCCAAGGTAAGATATAAATTTTAAATTATTCCCCCAACATGCTAAAGTCTTTCCTTCTAAACTCTAACACATTGATACTAAATTATAAGTTGCAGAATCAACAATGGAGAATTAGTGAGAACCTCCTGTAAAAAAAAAAAGGAAGGGGCTTATCCTTAGCGAACAGTAAAACATAACATAAAGCCTCTATAGATAAAATGGATTAGTACTGGCTCATGAATAGACATAGGGTAGAAATTCAAGAACTAGACTCATCAATATAATTTTGAAGAATATGAATTTTTAAAATAAAAACGTGAAGATAAATGTGTAGCCATTTGGAAATCAATTAAAATTGGACCTGTATCTACCACCACAGACCAGAATTACTTTAAGTACATCAGACATCAAATCTAAAATGTACAAGAAGAAAACATGGATTAATTCCTTATAATCTGGAGGTATTTTTTAATAACAGAAATCAGTACCAATAAAAGAAAATGCACATATAATCACCGATATGAAGTATGGATTTGATCACATATATTTAAAATGACAAAAATGCAACATGCAAATTCGGAAGATAAAATTCAAAAGCTCTCAGAAAATAGTTATAAATATTATCAATGCCCTTAAAAATTGATGAGAAAAAAACTTAAAATCCCACAGAATGGCCAAATATATGAACAGAGAATTCATAAAAGATATACAAATGACCCTTATACATATAAAATGATGGATGCTCGTGTACTCATAATGGAAAAAAAACTTAATACCTTGAGATACTATTTCTCATCTATCAGGTTGGCAAAATTTTTTAAATGTTGAGAACAAGTATTGGCAAGTTTCATGTTGTAAGGAAACAATGTTTACGTACACATACATTGCTGGTGAGAATCTACAAAATTATTAATGGATTTACCCATTGATTCAGCAGTCCCCGTCTATGCTGAAGATGTTCCTCTGCAAACGTGAAATAACATCAATAGTCTTCGATAATCTGCTTCTCCATGTGATCTTCTCATTCTACTGGACGCCAAAACTCAGCATTGGATTGTCTGCTTCACAAAGCCACACTGGCCACCTCACTCAGATGCCAATACCTACCACTAAGCCAACACCCCAACAGGTAGGTTCCCTCTTTACTCTTGTTGAGCTCTATTTAACAACTGTTTTGTTATCCCACAGCTCCAACTGCCTTCCTTATCACCCATACAAGTGCCTACCTTGCTCATCCCATCTAATGGCTTTTCAACCAGATTGCCTATGAAAGTGAAGGAAAGTGAAGTCAAGGAAGAAGACAGAGAGTACAGATTTTGATTTGTAAATACCTCTCCTAGGAGAAATGGTTGAGAAGCTGAAAGTGTTATATTAGCAAAAGATTAGTTCATCTAGAACTGTGAATTTCTGGGGGGCTTTTCTCCTGTTGTAGAATAATGACTAAGACGGAGGAAGAAGAAACTTTCATCACCTCAAATGCAATCTGTCATTTGGAAATATGATCTCATAATTATATGTTCTTCACATGTACCCCAAAACCTAAAATGTAATAAAAAAAAAAAATCTAATTTATTTTAGAACTTATTAAAGCAATTTTATAGTGGCTTGGTAATAATCTTTAAGAAAATGTTTAATTTGAAGAACTGATTAAGAAAATTGAATTAACATAATATTTTATTAATATGAATTTGTATTTTCCTGTTCTACGTGGTTACAGTTAAGCAAAAACAGAAAATTATTTGAGATCCTCCTTCCAATTTTAATGCTGGAATGAATGATTTGAGAATAAATTATCAAAAGGGATGGCATCATCTCAGATAATTAGTCACTGAAGTATATTGCTAAGCATTTCAAGCTATGTATATTAATTTTTTGAATTAGTTGATTATATGATTTTCTCATGTACAACAGGAAGTATTGCCTCAGTGTAGATAGTTTCCCAGAGTTTATTCCTTATCAGTGAATACAATCAAATGTGGAATGTTTTTAGTAATATTGTTCTAAATAAATTTTGCTGAACAATACGGACACATGCCAGGGAACAACACACACTGGGGCCTGTTGTGGTGGGTCAGGGAGAGCATCAAAAAGAATAGATAATGGATCCTGGACTTAATATCTAGGGAATGGTTTGATCTGTGCAGCAAACCACCAGGGTACACAGTTACCTATGTAAAAAAACCTGCACATCCTGCACATATAACCCAGAACTTAAAAGTTGAAAAAAATAAAAGAAAATTGTCCAAAACAATTACATTTATTTTTTGAAAGTAAATTATGTGTTCTGAATTTTCATCAGGTATATTTGTAATTTATGACTCCAATTTTGTAAAAGCATCTGCAATAAAATAATGATTTGAATAATATTCCTTAAAGTGCATTTAAAAAAATCATACTACTTTATAAACATTATTATTCTAAACTTAAGGAACAAAGATTACATCCAGAAACAGAGATGAAATAAAATATTTTTTAAATATACATAAGCCCATACGGATTTTAGTTTCTTCATAATGGTTTATTATAGAATAATGTTAACACATTTTTCAAAATAATTATGCTTTGAAAATGATTTTTAAAATGCGGATGTATATTAAAAGGTATAAAAGCAATTTTAAATTCAGATACTATATGTTTTGGAGTAGAATTCTTTGATTTCTGAAGAAAGGATAGATTATTCAGAAAGCAGTTTAATGTTCCTTTCTCACTCCTCATTTGAATAAATGTACCTAAAGCTGCAATATCATTATGTTTTCATTGTGTATAGATGACACTTGCAATAATAAAATATCAATTTAAAGAGTATAACAATAAATCCTAAGTTAAATAGTACTTTGTCCTTAATAAAGTTATTATAAGAATCTCATATTATCTTCATGACACCCTGGGAGGTTTCACCCAGTTTCTGATCTGGAAAATTGAGGCTTACAGATTTTAAACAATTTCTGCAGATACTATGGCCATAAGTAGCCACCTTGGGAACAGATCCCAGCTCTGCTGGTTTTGGCTCACCATTCTGCCCAGTATATCACATTTCCACCAGCATAAATTAATACACTGATTGATGTAGTGACGTGTTAAAAATCTGAAGTACCTGGACCTGAATTTTTCTCTTCCCTTTACATTTTAAAATGTTATAAGCTTTATTTAAAATAACTTTCTAGGATATAAGACATATTTTATATGGATAAAAATGATTATCTGCCATTTCTTTGTGATTTTGTGAAATAACCTGACTTATTCCCCTCTTTGGGATTTAAACATGGTCCACAAACCATGTAAAAATCAAGTATTTTCTTGGAAGCATAAAGAAATGTATATGTAACATCTATATCCTATCATGGAAATTGTGGAGAGAATTTTGCCAAACACAACTCCCTCCAAATTAATGAAAACAAGCTTTACTTGAGGTGCTAAGGTGGTTTCCCTAGGAGAGATGAGCTCAGCTGGGAGACATGGAGTTAAAATGCCACTGGGGATTGCCATGGGATTCAGTTTTATAAAAGCATTTGCAGAACAGATAGACAGAAGCTAAATCAAGTACATTCAGGTATGAAATAAGAAGTTTTCTATTTAATTTTGCATTAACAATAGAAGAACTTGAAATGTTTGTCTACATGAAAAAAAATTCCTTCTGTCAGAGCAAATTACATTTGGCATTTGGAAATACAATCCCAAATTGTAGACCTAATTTGTTTTAAAACGTGAGAGAGTAGTTTTTATAACGGCATTCTAATGGACTTCAAGGAAACAGTTTTTAAGAACTGTTTAGAAAAACAAATTAACACCATATTTTAGTATAAATTTATACCTCCTCTTTTGTATGATTATAGGTAAACAGAAATAGGAAATAATTTGTGACTGTCCCAGGATCTAAAGCTTTATTAAAGAGAACAGCAAATCTTAAAATTCTAATGCTGATGGCCCTGTTTGCAAACTTGTTTCTTTTACCTGCTACGCTAAGTAATTTATGGATATACTATGAAACAGCCACCATATTAATTAGCTTAACTCCTGAGAGGTCTTCAGTGAATTAATTAGCTTTACACAAAAATGTAATTTCTTACATGAAGTCTGTGTATTGAATACATCTGATACACATCATGTAAATTTCTATTAAAGAGGCAAATGTATTTTACAGAAATTCATTGACACACTAGTCTTCACCAGAAATTACTTGAGAATATTAATGTATAAATTCCACATAAACTTTGAATTACTACTTGAAAAGTACTGATTCTTTACAGTAAGAAATGAGTCACAGAACAGCCAAAAGACCATTATAAAGCAAAATAAACAAAAACCTGTAGCTGCCTGTTAGCTAGTAATAAAAGTGTTTCACACTTCGGGAGGGACAAATTGTTGTAGTAAGAACAGAACAATAAAATAATCCTTTCTTAGCTCCTTTTCTCCTTCCCTCTCTTCCTTCCTCTCTCTTCCTTTCACTAGCATCTTATCAAGGCTTATACTCTGCATTTGTTTGCTTTTAGCCTCTTCATCCCAACTTTTTTTAAACAATCACTTTTTTTTTGACAAGAGAGTCCTGTCTTGTGTTTTTGTGGAATGCTTCCCATTCCAAATTTGTGATTTTTAGCATTTGAGATCACTTCACTTTTCCTCTGTCTTCTATATTCTCTTTAATTGAATGTAGATATTTGATTAGATTATGGTTGACATTGTTGTCAAGAATGCATTAGAGGTGATTTTCTTCACATTGCATCACATCAAAATTACCACCTTTCCCCACCATTAATGATCATCAACTATAAATGCAGTTATTAAGATGACAACTGCAAGTTCTGGCTATTTTAAGGATACATTTTTCCACACTTGTAATCTGTGTTGGATTCCTTTGTCAACATTTGAATATCCTGTTCTCCACTGACCCAGCAACATAATGGCTTTAGTGTTCACTGATGACACTTAACTGAATTAATCATAAATATTAAATTCCCAGTTTTATCATTCCACATATCTATATAATCTAATGCATCTTTCATAGAAAAGTGTTTTTATTCTTTCTCATTTTCATATTTATGTATATATGTGTATATTTATTTCTAAATTATCATTAGGTTCCATAATTTTTAAAAATATATATTATAATCAATTCTTGATATTATTTTATTTGCATGTTCACTATGTCATAAATTTATCCAGAACATCTTCAAGTGGTGTTATTTTTTCTTTTGACATGATTCCATTAGTTTTTAGCTTCCTTGCTTTCTGACAGAATAAAGTATCCCATACACAATTTGTGCTACAGTCGTCCCACAGTTGAAATCAATTTTCTAAGGAGGAAAGGGAGTCAAGTATATAATTGGTGTATTTGGGAGAAATAACAGAGACAATGCAGCGCAGTCCCTTCAGGGCTCTCTTTTAAAGGATAGCTCAGCAGAATACACATATTCTATGGTGCTCTCATACAGACAGTAAAGGACTCTGTGGGCAAACCAGTGAAGTTTGCCCCTACGGGGAACACTTGTGGTTGACCAGCTGCTCTAAAGACTGAGTGGAAAAATCTGCCTAGTTTAAGGTTGGAGGACATGTTCATTATAACTGCATATTTAAGCCATGAACTCCAATCTAGTTTTTATCAAGAATTAAACTGACATTTTGATACTTTCATTGTAATTCTCCTCTCTGAATTGGTTGTGAAACTTGGACAAGAAAGATGTCATACTCATATTATTGAATTCAAAACCATTAAAGAATTTATTTGAAGACAAGTCTCATTACATTAAAATATAAGCACAATTATAAACACAAATCTACTGTGCAACAAAGAATGAAATTTTACCTAAAGAGAAATGATATATGTGCACCTACATGAATTCTATTGACCAAAGACTAGTTATTGGTAACTTTACCAAAAATAAATTATTAACCTAGGCTGTCAGTAAGTGCTGATGGAAGCATAGCCCAAAAAAGAACTAAAACTCCTAAAATATGGTGTGTGTTAGCAGAGCATTTGGCTGATCTCAGCAGTGGGCATTGCCCATCTACCTGCTAACTGCTAATGGTCTCATTAACCAAGATGACCTACTGCACTTTGCATATAAGACAAAGTGTAGCATAGGTCTGAAGAGAATATGATTTGCAGAGTCCACTTAATTCTGTCTCATTTTCTAAATACTGTATTAGATAAATATTATAGTTTTCACATATACATCATTTCTTAATTATATTGAAAATTTCTCAGTTATTTTATAACCCTAGCCTAGTATCTTATAAGTAGTAGGTATTCAATTCAAGTTTTGTTTTCAAAGTCATTCTTACTTAATAATCAGTTACAACTTTTGCCTTTTTGGGTGCCATTATATATTTTTTAATCTAAAAATCTTTTTAGGCAGATATTACAAAGAAATTTCATAAATAGGTCAAAAAGAGTAATTTCTCACTTTACCTCCAAATTGTTTTCCAAATACATTACTACAAGAGGGTGGTCATTGATCTTACTCTGCAAGAACAATTGATTGGTTGCCAGTGTTTCTACAATCTCAAGGGTTATTTTAAAACTCGGGTAATTTTCATTATGCTAAAATGCATTCTCATTTAAATTTCTGTTAGCTGCTGAAAGCAGTACTTGTTAAGAAAAATTTCATTTATTTTTCCTGAGAGAATACATGCATACTTGAAGAATATATTACATTTTCTGTGGCATCTAAGTGATTCTCTGTTGGTAAAAATGCTGCTTAGTAATACTAACTTATTTTGGTTACTAAGACGTTCTTCAGTGCATGTCTCCTGCTAATTTGAAATCAAGAGCATTTCCTGACCTGCATTTATTTATATTCCTTCTCACATCCTACTCACCCTTACTCCACAACATTCAATATACTCTGGAAATACACATAAGAAATAGACATGTCTAGTAGCATTTGCCTCCCGAGGACTGTATGCTGGTATAAAAGAGAGAATTACTTTTGTCTCTCTCTTTTTTTAACTCGTTGAGCTTCTTTTAGCATGTGCATATGTTATCAACTTAAAAAACAACAGAAGAGTCAAAGCACAAAAGCAAGCATTATGGAGTCTGTCAGAGAATCATTCTTAATAAATAAAAATAATTGCTTAAGTTTAATAGAGCAATTATATCTCTAACCAAGTAAAGTGTGGAGCAAGTTGACCTGTACCTGGACAACACTGCCAAATTTAGGCAGGAAAATGGGTATCCATAATACTTCTTTTACATTTTCTTTTGCCTTTTGAAGAATTTGCTTTGATCATTCTCTTTAAGATACTTTTATTTAAATAAAAAGACAGAGTCCTCCTGGTTGGTTACTAGTACACTTTGTGTCTTCTTTTTCCATTTTATACAGAGCCTTCTTAGTGCCATGTAAATCAGAAATACTGGAGATGCATCATGGTTCACTTAAAACAATAGACTTCTTCCATTTGGAAACACAAACCACAGCAATAAAGTACATTATATACAGAATTACAGAACACTGCCTTTTAAAAATATTTGACACTGTTCTAGCATGAGAGCCAATCAATAATTTAGTGAAGGATATGCTTCAATTTTTAAAGCCATTGTATTAATCCATTCTTGTGCTGCTATGAAGAACTACCCAAGGCTGGGTAATTTATAAAGAAAAGAAGTTGAATTAACTCGTAGTTCCACAGGGTTGGGGAGGCCTCATGTGGAAGGGAAAGCAAACACATCCTTCTTCACATGACAACGAGAAGGAAACGAAGAATGAGAGAAGTGCAGCGAGAAGGTTGGAAAAGCCTGTCACAAAACCATTAGATCTCATGAGAACTCACTCTCAGAAAAACACGGGAGAAACACCTCCATGATTCAATCACCTACCACAAGATCCCTCCCCCACCATGTGGGGATTACAATTCAGATTACAATTCAAGATGAGAATTGGATGAGGACACAGAGCCAGACTACATCAACCATCAACAAAAATGAGTTAATGAAGAACTGCATTTCATACTGATGGAGATGATTATCATTTAGAATATTCAAAGATGTGGTGTAAGAAATATCTGCACCAGGATTACTAGAATTCCTTGAGAAAAATGCAGATGTTTAAGTTTTTCCTCAACCAAATAAATGAGAATCTTCAGGGGCCCACTTCAGGGATCTAGATTCTTTTAAAGGCCCAAAGGTAGAATATTTTTTATACTTAAGTCCTAGAACAATAACTTTAGAACTTTTAGATAAGAAAGACTGTATCTATTTCTAGGTAGAAAAATGAAAAGATATAGAGAAAAGATACAGTTATACACCTATTTTTTTTCAATGATCAAATTTCCTTTTTTTTTTTTTTTTCCTGTGCAGATCAGCATCGGTTTAAATATATCCTAATGGGAAGAGTGACATTAGCACGATGGCAGAATAGTTTTCTACTGTCTCTTCCCACAGTGCACCGATCTGGACAATCACCCATGGCAAGAGTGCCTCTGTGGAAATCTAGGAGTCCAATAAAGAAGTTCCAGCAAACAGCTGAAGTAGAAAAAGGAAAAAAAAAGCCAAGAATAGATGCATTGAAGAGGTAAGAAAAACAGTTTCACTTTACCTGCGTCATCCCTCCTACACAGGGGCCCAGCTAAGTGCTAAGAGATATCCCTTGGCCTGAAACTCCTTCCACAAGGGAAAGTCAGAGCAGAGTGAGTAACCTGGCTTCCCCAGATATGTAGAACACTGCTCAAGAGACACCTCTTTCTTGCCCCACCGGAATACTCAGGGGCTCAGCATTGCAAAGTGGCTGGGAGCAGGGAAGAGAGTGCGATACTGAGAGCAGTTAGGCCTCCTGGAACTAAACAAAGGGCTGTGTATCTTACCAAGCACTTCAGGAAATCCATCCCAAGGCTGCTTGGGACACCTCGACTGTGGAGCCCTTCAGCTGGCCCATCAGAGGCCACAATGCTCCACGTCACCTGGTTCCTCCCATGGCTTCCCGTGCACACACCGGGACTGTGAAGTTGCAAGTTTGTGAACAGAACATCAGCAGTCAACCAACTCGTGTTACCTGGGACTCTTAAAGTTAGGTGTTTCCCTAACTATAATTATTCCCAAAGAATGAATCAATACGGTATGGAAGGGAAGAGGGGTATGAGGAATGCAGCTTTGTGATACAGAGGTAGATACCTGAAAAACAATTAGCCATTTCCAAGTTTGGGAACACAGATGCAGACTCTTGACACATCACTTTCCCATGTATGAAGAAGGATATATTAAAGTTTTTTTAGGCCCCAAAGAATTGAAAGGAACTAATTGTCTAAACAATTCGTTCATATCTAAAGGAAAAAAACGAGTATTTTGAAATTTAAACGTGGCAAGTTTTACCTTTGTCAAAGATACTGCTATTTTAATGTTGTCTTTCTATTCAATTCAAATTCACAGCTCTTATTACTTATCTAATAATTATTGTATTTTTTATTATTCACACTTATCCTATATTAATTCTGAAACATTTTCTAACTTTAAAGTTGTCAGGACTTTCCTAGAGACTTTTTTTCTCATTAACAGACAGCCTTGTTACTTACTAGACTGAAACTCCAGAATATGTCAAAAAGAGAACTAATCTGAGTAAAATAATTATGTTAATATTTTTCCATGATAGTAGGATAATAGAAAATGACAGACAAAACTTGATGTTAAAATATATGGTAATATATTTCATGCAACATCAACAGAGTGATTTTTTTAAATAGCAGCAAGGAAAATTTAGCTATCAACCTGTTTTCACAATATTAATGGAAAATACGTTTCAGATTTTTCAGCCAAATGCTATGGATTAGGTTTATTGGGTCAACATTTAATAATAAAAGCTCTTTTTGCTTTTTCAGGATATATGAGAATATGTGTGCCTAGTAAAACATGTATATAAAAAGAAACACATTAAACATCTTAATTTTGGAAATTACATTTAATAATTACAGTTAATTATTATTTTAATGTTGTCTTTCTATTCAATTCAAATTCACAGCTCTTATTACTTATCTAATAATTATTGTATTTTTTTATCATTAATAAAATGGTAAATTCTAGTATTGTATCAAACCATTACAGAGTTTCCAGATTTCTGGGGAATAGTTTTCCTTGCTATGACAGAACTAAAATCTTTAAGCCACCAAAACAAGAAAATATAAAATAAAATACACATAGAAATGATAAAAAGTTGGTAAGAATAACTGATAACAGCAGATTTATTGTGAGGTTCTTTCTAGCAAGTTAACCTGAAGTGATCACAAAGTAAAGGGCATAAAACTACATTTTTCCCTGGTGGTAATTTCTGAAATTTATTAATTGCTTCACTCCTTGGCTATTAGGTTCTTCCAGGTGTATCTCACTGTAATAATGACAAAGCCAAGGAAAACTGATTAGGGTCAAATTACCACAGTGGCCCCAGTAGCCAATGAGGTGTCGGCAGGAGTGAGAGTGTTTATGTTTATAACAGAATTTATTGGGCCAAATAAGAAATTTTCATTTATTAAGTTTGTTTCATCTGGTTTAGTTTTTTACTAATCTCTGGCAATATCTAGGTTTTTTTTTTTTTTTTGCCTTTTTGCAGTTTCAACCTTAATTTTTTTTTTTTAATCCTGGAAAATAAAAACTTCTAAGCCTGTGTCGGCTTATTCTGTGGACTACTTCAGTTTGTCAGTATACATACCACAAAACTAAATTTTCATTAGCATTGGCTAGGTAGTGTACATTTTTAGTATATTTAGTTCTCCTTTGGCTTGACTTAAAGAGATATTGATCTTTCAAATTACTAAGGCAATGTTAATAATAATAGCTAACCTTTCCTGAGCATGAAACATGTGTCAGACACTGTTCTAAAAGCTTTACATAAATTAATTTCAAATAATCTTTACAAGACACTATTAGGAAGGTCCCATTAGCAACCTCATTTCATGGATGAGAAAACTGATGTAGGGAGTGAAGTAACTTGCTCAACATCTGACTCTAACCTCTTACACCCATGACAACATTGCCTCAGTGTCTCCATATCAAGGATCATGAGCATTAAAGGTAATATTCCAACAGCTTTAGGAGTCTATGAATATTTTTCTATAGCAGCCATATAAATTAAATTAGAGTCCATAATGCAAGACCCTTACTCTTAAACAATTACACAAAACGTCATCAGTTTTTCAAAAGTGGTAGTATATTAACCAAGCATAGGATACAGTTGCATGGAAAGGATCATAGAGACAAAAATAATTTTTGTCTCTATCCTCACAGTTTACAATGCAGTATAAAAACAAAGGTACCTAAATGATTAAAAAGCTAGCAATGCAAGAGAGAGTTAAAGTGCTGTACAGAATGTCTAGGGAAGAGGAGATTATTTCTGGGCAAAGAGATTAGAAAAGTCTATATCCCTGCTAACAGCTAAATTAAAAAAAAACACATAAAATATAAATGTATGAGATACTTTTTTGTTGTTGTTGTTTGGTTAATGGGTTGCTAACCTAGAGAAGAAGAACCTGTAGAGAAACGTTTTTTAAAAAAGTGATGAGCTCTAGCTATGTTGCCCAGGCCAGTCTCGAACACCTGACATTAAACAATCCTCTCGTTTTAGCTTCCCTACATGCTGGGATTACAGATAAGAGCCACCATGCCTAGCCATATAATTTTTATATTGTAAGTAGTTTTGGTTTACTTTTGGTTGGCTCTATGAAATGAGTCTGTTCTTTAGATCTGGAAAAATAATTTGAAAATGCTCTTTATTATCTAAACATAAAGAGAGTCATCTCCCATTGTTCCTGGAGAAAACATTAATCTGACTAACCTGAATGCTTCTTTGGGAGAAATTCTTATTAGTTCTGTATTAGTTTAATATTTGATTATTGCTTCTCTCTCTCTCTCTCTCTCGGGGTGGGGTGTGTGTGTATGTGTGTGTCTGTTGAGAGATTACACTAAATATCCTAAACTGAGCCCCCTTAGACTTTAGATAGATGTTCAGAAAAGATTATTTGTCAAAAGAAAGACATTACTTTTAAAAATGGTCTGGTCTTGGGTAAGACCAATCAGCACTATAAAATTATTGCCCTATATGTGGTTCTGTTTAAGACTGCTAAACTACATTTTGGAAAATGTGTTGAAGTGATGTACATATATGTTAATGTTACACTGACATAATACAAGAAAGCATTTATTAGGAGAGATAAAGGGCTTCAAGTATCTGATCCAAAGAAGAGTGAGAGCCTGTGACCAGAAGTAGGAGCAAAGAAGCCTGGCCCAGGAGTTTAAGATCACTTCCAAGAAGTAAGGCCAGGATTTTGAGATACAGGTGTTCTTGGAGGACTTGCAGTCGTAGAAGGTTTTGGGCACTTACCAAATGGTGATATGCCAGGAGCAAATTAAGGAATGGGTGTGGCCACAACTCATATTAAGTGGTATGGACAGAACTGTGCAGAGTGTTAGTGCCAGTAGTATTAAGAGTCAGTCATTTTCACTCCTCTGCTTGCCTTGGCTACCTCATGAGGGCTAAGAACTGAAGAGGCACTGATTTCATCACCTCATGTGGAAGCTTGTCCACAGCACATTAAGTGACGGCTCCTTGCTGGGAGAGGTTTGCAGCAATAAATAAGACTATCGTTTAAATTTTTGTACAGTCAGGTCGATATTTGAAAGCTATCATGGCTAAACAATTTGATTTAAAAAAAAGTATTCTGAAATACTGTGTTGGTAAGGCATGGACTTAGCCATCACAAAATTGCTCTTATAACAAAAATAAGCCAGAATTTAATTTTTTGTTATCTCATTGTAACTAATTACTTGGCTTCTTTGAAACTGAATTCTAGATATGTAAAATGTGTATTAAAACAATGATTCTGTTTTGGTCTAGTACATGAAACATACTCAAGAGTTCTGTGAAAGTATAAAGTTCTTTGGTCAGATGAGTACAGTATGTTACAAACTGGGAAACTTAGCTGGTTAATAACACAGAAAATCTCAGAGAACCTGACAATATGTAGTAATAAACGCAGATGCACACAATGTACCAGAGGAAATGCAGTGTTCTTTACTTTTAAAAATATATTTTGAAGGACATCAGTAGAGAACCTGACACTATGTAATAATAAAACATATGAACACCATATACCAGAGGGGAATGCAGTGTTCTTTCAAAAAAAATCTTGAAGGAGACCAGCAAAGTGGCTTCAGAAAACGGCATTATTCCGTCTTACAGTGCCGAAACTTAAGTAGAAAGCACTGATCTATAAAAGGTTTTCAAAATCTCATATTCATTAACCCAGTCCTTTTCATGTAAGAATTGTTGACAGTCTAACAGCTAGTGACTTCCCTACCAAAAGAAACAAAGTCATCAAATGTCGATTGGCAGCAGCTGCTGAGATACCTAAAGTAGAAAGAAAAAAAGGAAAGAAGAAAGAGAAAGGATGTCCTTCTGTCAGCAAGGGGCTAGGCAAGTAAAGTTATGTGGTAGAGTGACAGAAAAGGCCTGTGGTATAATATGAGAAACACCCAGATCTGAGAGGAGGAGCTCCTCATCCCTGCTGGAAGAGTTGCTTACTCAGCGCAGAGCAGAAAATGCCTTTGGTTTGAAAATTCAGATACTTTAAGCAGAATGGTAGACCAATGCTAAACAACTAAAATTTAGAGAACACTATATAAAAACAAGCATACTTAATGGCTATTATAAATGTTAAAAACAATGTTTAATACTGTTTATATCATGAATTGTGTCAACCATTAGGAAAATAGAGATACTAAATTAGATTTTGACTCAATTTTCTGGGCAATTGATAACATCTTTCACTTCATTTTTCTTCACCAAACCTCAATAATAAAGGCTTGTTAATTGATCTATTTTTTCAGGTATAACCTGTCATAAATCTAAGGACCAGTTAACAAATTAAGACCTCCATTTCTGGATGAAACCTTTTACCATGCTTTTGGACTTCTAATAGCACCAGTATTTGTCTCTATATATGAGGTAAAACATACCCTTAGATATTAAAGATACACACACACACACACACACACACACACACACACACACATGCACACACACATATATATACACATACACACCAAGTATATATATATATATATATATATATAAATGAAATGACCCAATTGTCCTGTAGAATTGATGTTTATCATTCCTTTTGAATAAATGAAAAAAATCGTCCCTCCAAGCCTTGAAACTTGAGAAATTTGTTTGTCTTACCTGAGTTCCTTTCTCAGAAAACCAACTAGCAGGCCCCCAGATAGTATCAAGGAGCTGAAAATGACCAGTTCACTACGTTTGGACAATGAGATGTCAAAACCCTCACCTACAGATTGCCTAATGAACCACCTGCTTCCTCCTGACCAACTTCTCTTCCTTCCCTGTCACTAATTCCTGTTTTTCTGCATGTAGGTAAATTTCTGCTATATAAAATCCTAATTGTAGTCAGTCAGGGAGATGGATTTCAGAGTATCTGCCATTTCTTTGGCTGCATCACCCAACTAAAGTCTTCTTCCTTGGCAATACTTGTTGTCTTCATCATTTTCTTTCTGTGTAGAAAGCAGCAGGACCTAGATGGAACCCCTGATGTTTCGGTAACACACACACACACACACACACGCACGCATGCACACACATACATGCACGCTGAACTCAGTTATCAAGAGTGACTCATGCTACACCTACTTGCCTATACTCTTATCCACAAAGGACATCTCTAACTATTCATAACATCCTTACTCAACTAACCTGAACATGATCTCCTAAATTTCCTCAAGACAGTACTGCAGCCAGTCTTTAACAATATATGAAGGTTAGCATAGGAATTTATTTGCTACCTCAAGTGTTGAGAGGTTCTCTGAAAAATAGCACACTATTTTCCTACTACCTGATAGTATATTCTCAATGGCAGCTTCTGAAATTGGCTTCTAACAGTAGATCACTTGGTGAGTCTATCTTTAAGTGGAAGAGAAAACTGAGAGAACTGATCACCAAGTGCTTCTCCGGGTTGTAGCAGCAGGCATCAATGACTTCCTGATCCTTCCTTTGTAGCAAATGTATGCCACTACTGATATTTTCTAAGGATAAGGGCTTCTAGAACTTTTCCTGTCAATCAGTATTTTAAGAACACCATGTGTTTCGAAGTAATTATTGATTTCTTTTTAATGTGATCAACCAATGTTGACTTCTATCTACCTCATCTAAAAAACAGCCCTAGCAAGTTTCTGTTTAGCTGTCTTTGGACAGCTACTTACAAAGAAGAGTCACATATTAAAACATGTTGAAAGACAACCTCCCCCCATCATTTCTATTAAAATTATCAAGTCTTTGCCATACCAAATCACCCTCCTAGTTGGTCCTTCATCTATCTTTGGTCATATTTTTATGTCCTGCACCTTAAAACAAGATTAAATCTCTTACTGAAAAAAGAAGACATTCACCCTTAGAAGTTGCAACATAGAGCCCATAATTTCACCGGGCAGTGTGCAAGCTTTGGGAAAAATGGCAACTTTGTAAAAGTACAAATTCTTCACATACCCTCTGCACAGTACCTGCAAAGGAGAGTCAGTGTTTCAACGAAATAACTGTTGAAAATCACCTTTATAAATAACCCTGGTGCCTCAAATAATTACTCAAATAGTGCAAACTATATTTTAAAAGTCAGTTAAAAATTACATAAGTTAATCAGCTTGATTTAGCCATTTCATTACAAGTCTTTCTGGATTTTAGATAAAAATAGAAAAGTATAATGTATAGAATATTCAGATTTGCTAAAAATTTGATAAAACAAAATACATTCATATTTTAATACTCAAATTTAATTGAGATATTAGAAGTAGTCTAGTGCTCAATCCTTTTCATTTCATATTTCCAAAAATATATTACAGCAATACCTATCCAGATGTGATGATCATGAACTGTGGTTTAAACACACATACACACACACACACACACACACACACACACACACACACACCCCAATTTAACCAAGAAAACCTATTTAACAGAGGACCCAAAAGATATTGAAACTGTAACTACTAGTAGGGGATGTTGACATGATGCCAGTTCACAAGATTTTGCTCAATTCTTGAATACAATTCCAAAATCAATCAGTGTTAAAATAAACACAAATGACAGCAGATAATTCAGACTCTTGAAGAAAATGTCACACTCCATAAATCCTGGTTAAGTAATCCTTTACTGCTAATGATGGCTGGCCATTTTCTCTTAATTAATCTTTACCCCATTTTACTATTTCTTTATCCTTTTCCTAGTTTCATTATTTGTACTTTGCTTTCCCTGTAAGTTTTCAGTCTGTACAGTCTGTTAAAATATTTAGGTGAGCACAGTTCCTTCTATTTTGCTTCTATTTAACTAATTGACTGAAGCTGAAGTCCCTATAGCAGTGAAGTTCCTCAAATAGAAATAAAACTCATTATTATAAGAAAAATTCTGTTTATCAAACTATTATTAAGCGTGTGCCAAGTCCTTCAGAAAATTCTGGCTCATTGACCACTGTGCCATTATAAATAATGCTTTTTTAAAAGATTAATTCCTATAAGTAATTGTAGAAGATTCTAGCAAATGTTGCTTATTCTTCCTTCAAACCACCCATAACAATTAACAAGGACAAAGACACTGATGTGTCTCACAAGTGTTGTCTCCTAACATGATATTTTGATATTTAATTTCCTGTAAGCAAGGATATTGATACAGTTTGAATGTTTTGTCCCCTCCAAATCTCATGTGGAAAGATGACCTCCAATGTTGAAGGTGGCCCTAGTGGGAGGTGTTTGGGTCATGGAGGCAGGTCTTTCATGGATAGGTTGGTGCTGCCATTGTGGTAATGAGTGAGTTTTTACTCTATGAGTTCATGTGAAATCTGATTGTTTAAGAAACTAGCATCTCTCTTGCTCCCTCTTGCCATGTGATATGCCAGTTCCCCTTTTGCCTTTTGCAATGACCATAAATTTCCTGAGGCCTCATCAGAAGCTGAGCAGATGCTAGTTCCATGCTTGCACATCCTGAAGAACTGTGAGCCAAATAAACTTATTTTTTTTGAAAAAATAAATTATCCAGTCAGTTATTCAATTATAGCAATGCAGATAGACTAACTCAGATATATTTAGTATGGCCTATAGGTCTTCTCTAATATCTTTGCATTTGAACCAAAAAAGAGCCTGTATAGCCAAGACAATCCTAAGAAAAAAAAAAAAGCTGGCGGCATCACGCTACCTGACTTCAAACTATACTACAAGGCTACAGTAATGAAAACAGCATGATACTGGTACCAAAGCAGAGATATAGTGAACCAGTGGAACAGAACAGAGGCCTCAGAAGTAATGCCACACATCTACAACCATCTGATCATCTGATCTTTGACAAACCTGACAAAAACAAGCAATGGGGAAAGGATTCTCTATTTAATAAATAATGTTGGGAAAACTGGCTAGCCATATGCAGAAAGCTGAAACTGGATCCCTTCCTTACACCTTATACAAAAATTAACCCCAGATGGATTAAAGATTTATACATAAGACCTAATACTATAAAAACTCTAGAAGAAAACCTAGAAAATATCATTCAGAATATAGGCATAGGCAAGGACTTCATGACTAAAACACCAAAAGCAATGGCAACAAAAGTCAAAACAGACAAAAGGGATCTAATTAAACTTAAAAGCTTCTGCACAGCAAAAGAAACTACCATTAGAGTGAACCAGCAACCAACAGAATGGGAAAAAAATTTTGTAATCTACCTATCTGACAAAGGGCTAATATCCAAAATCTACAAAGAATTTAAATTTACAAGAAAAAAAAAAAAAAAACCTCAACAAAAAGTAGGTAAAGGATATGAACAGATATTTTTCAAAAGAAGACATTTATGCAGCCAACAAACATGAAAAGATGCTCATCATCACTGGTCATTAGAGAAATGCAGATCAAAACCACATTGAGATACCATCTCACACCAGTTAGAATGGTGATCATTAAAAAGTCAGGAAACAACAGATGCTGGAGAGGATGTGGAGAAATAGAAATGCTTTTACACTGTTGGTGGGAGTGTAAATTAGTTCAACCATTGTGGAAGTCAGTGGGAGATTCCTCAAGGATCTAGAATTAGAAATAGAACCAGCAATCCTATTACTGAGTACATACCCAAAGGATTAGAAATCATTCTATTATAAAGACACATGTACATATATGCTTATTGTGGCACTGTTCACAATAGCAAAGACTTGGAACCAATCGATAGATTAAAGAAAATGTGGCATCATATATACGACGGAATACTATGCAGCCATAAAAAAAAATGAGTTCATGTCCCTTGCACAAACATGGATGAATCTGGAAACCATCATTCTCAGCAAACTGACACAAGAACAGAAAATCAGATACCACATGTTCTCACTCTTAAGTGAGTGTTGAACAATGAGGACACAGGGAGGGCACATCACACACTGGGGCCTAGTCGGGGGGTGGGGGCTCTATGGTAGGGATAACAGGGGGTGGGGAAATTGGGGAGGGATAACATTAGGAGAAATACCTAATGTAGATGATGGAGGGATGGATGCAGGAAACCACCATGGCACATGTACACCTATATAACAAACCTGCACTATCTGCACATGTACCCCAGAATTTAATAAAAAGAAAAGAAATGTAAATTCTTATTAAATCCAAGAGATAACAGTTCAGAAATTATTATAACATGGAATATATGGTTCAGAGAGTGGAATAAAATGATGTTTATAAGGCACAACAACCATAGAATAGACAAGGCCTGGAAAAGTTTATCAAAACATATCAACTTTCCTGAGAAATGGCTGCTTTCCAGAGCTTTTCTTTTTTTTAATCAATATATTTTTATTTTACGTTGTCTTTGTTTTCCAAAGTTGGTTCCTTAGCAATAGCTTCAAGGACTTCTTTAGTAAAAATAGCCATTTTTAGATATGGGTCATTAGTAAAAATTCCTGGTTTTGGTCAAGAATACCATGAATTCCCATGGTTTTGGATATACTTAAAGTGAGATAAGTGAGAAGATTCTAGAGCATAGAAGATGTGGGATGAATGATGTAAAGAAATGTAAATGGTTTGAGGTGTGGATTAACTTATGAATTTCTGGACATATCATAAATTTATGTTGAGTTTTCAAACTTCTGATATTCAAACATCATTAATCATGGCATTTATTGCAGCCATAAGTGTCTAACTCAGGGCTGGCCCACATGAAAAGTAATTTGATTTCCTGATTTACTGATGAAAATCTCTTTGTTATTCAATAGGATAAATTATTTGTGCTCTGAGTGTTTCTATTTAGACACTATATTATTGCCTCATAAAACAATGAGATGGAACAGTTACTGCCAAAAACAGTATAAAATAAGCAACTGTTGGTTTTATGTGCACACAATTAGAAAGTGAAATCCATTACAAGTTAATTACAGAGATTAATTCCTATTTAGAATCTGTCACAGAGGTCAAATACATAAATTTTATTATTAGAGCTTACCTGGAGAGACAATAATGAATTTCAAGTAATTTGCTACTAACTTTATTTTTAAAAACTTTGGGAGTGCCTCGAGTGTTGTGTGCTTTGCAAATGTAAAGCCCTAATTTCAAGTCTTTCCCAGGGTATAAATGCTTCTGCTAACCATAGGAAGCGTACCAAAAGGCACTGCATTAACTCCTCTTTGAGACTTGTGTGTATGAAAAAAGGTAGTTATGTATAATAACCAATGACATTGCTTTTTTCTCATGAAGAACAGTTTTCTTTAAAAGAGCAGCAAAATCGAATTGAAAAAAAAAAAAATTTCAGTTGTGACTGCTCTGACTTTGCCTTACTCTGGTAATCTTGAACTTGGTCTTCTTTAAGCTTGGCTCTGCTCTGGGTACACCTTGATCTTGGTTCTTTTTGAGTAATAAACTGACCAGGAATAAACAAGAGTGTCAATTCTTTTCTACTCTAGACTTGTACCATTTCAACAAGACATGAAAATAGAATTGTTCATTTCTTGAAATACATTTATTAAACACACACACACATATTCACAAAGAAAATATATCTACAAATAATTGTCTCTGAAAGATGTTCATGTTCTAATGCCCCAGAATCCAGAAATATATTACATAGCAAAGGATAATTAAGGTAGCAAATAGAACTATGGCTGTAAATCAGCTGAATCCTGGATCATCTGAGTGGGCCCAAAGTAATCACAAGTGTCCTTGAATGGGAATAGGGGGGCAAAAGTGTCAGTGGTGGAGGGCTGTGATGTGAGAAAGACTTGACTGGCCATTGCTGGCTTTGAAGATCAAAGAGAGTCACAATCCAAGGACCTTTCAAAACTGCAAAAGGAAAGGAGATAGATTCTTCCTTAGAGCCTCCAGAAAGAACAGAATGCTGACATTTTATTTGGGCCCAAGGAGATCCACTTTAGAGTTTTGCCCTCCAGAACTGTAAGAAAATAAATATGTATTGTTTTAAGACAATCTGTGCAATAATTTGTAGTGACATGAATAGAAACTAAGACAGTGATGGAGAGCAGAGCTAAGACAGTTCCAAGAAGGAAAAACATTATAGAAACTCCTCTATTTAAATTGTGAAAGACTGGTTGCAAGTCCACTTGTTCGTTAAGTTAAAAATTACAATATGAAAGTTACCACCAATGCCATCGGTTGAGGGGTGACAAGGGTGATTTCCTTTGTTCTCAGACACAACTTTATTCTTATCTATAAAATTCTATAAACTGAAAAACTGAAAATAGAGGTGCTTGTTAATGTTACAAACAATAGTTCTTTGCCTTGAACAATACCTCCTATGTGGTACTTGTCTCAGACTGAAGAAATTGTGCTCAGAATTGGGTGTATTCCTTATCTCCATTTCTGAGCTTGCTATGCTCACTGAATTTGACTCTAAAAACAGCTCCATTGTCTTCCCCAAGGGCTCATCCAAGCAGCAAGAGCAAGCCTCTCTTATTCTGCTGGAGCTACCACATGCAAAGAAGGCAACGAGTGCTGGCTTAAATGCTTTTCAGGTTATTTCATGTTGTGATTTTATTTAAAATAGGAAAATAAAATTAGAAGTATTTCTTTTTTTTTTTTTTTAGAAAAAGAAAAGGAGAAAGAAAGAAACAGCAAAAGAAAGAAAAAAAAAGAAAAAGAAAGAGGAAGAGATTTTAGAAAAAGAGAAAAGGAGAAAGAAACAGCAAAAGAAAGAAAAAAGAATGAAAGAGAAAGAAAAAGGAAGAGAAAGAGGGAGAGAGAATGGGATTCTTGTTTTATTGCCCAGGCTAGAATACAGTCTAAAAATGGGTATTAAAAACCTATTTTTTGCCAATAATTGTGTTTAACAATGGAGACAGGAAGAAATAGGGGATGAAAATAACAAATAAGCAGCCAACCAATATTTTATTTAAACCTGTGAAATGCTATGCAATTGCTGGGGAGTGATTTACTTCCAGTTATGTGGTCACTTTTAAAATAGGTATAATGTGATACTGAGAA
>PVKP010030056.1:0-28326 GCA_004027715.1 Plecturocebus donacophilus
GTTCCCTTTGGTCCCTATGGCACACATCCAAGGCTCATTAGCCTGGCTCCCTACACCTAATGTGGAGATGGCGTTATGCAGGACCGGTGGTGGCCAGAGTCCCAGACATCCTTAGCCTCACAATGGCCCCCCTAGGGTGCAGCAGGGTTGTGAAGACCATAGCACGTGGCTCCCGTGACTATGGATTAAGTTAAGTGGCAAAGATAGCATTAAGGTCCCTCATCAGCTGACCCTGAGTTGATCAAAACCATAAGCTTTTTCTGGGTGGGCCTGGCCCAATCACGTGAGCCCTTTTTGAACCTGGGTCTCGCGGTCGGGGAGGCCGGAATCTGCGGCAGGTATTCCCCGTCCCCTCCAGCTGTTCCACAGAGGTGAGAAAAGGGACCTGCCAGCAAGCATGGGACGGGAGGGGACCCTGGGCCTCCCCTGAGGCTTGCTGACTTCAGCCTGCCAGAGCCCAGGCGGAGAGCTCCTGAAACCCAGACTTCCGGCCCAGTCTTTTCGGCTGAGAGATCAGTTTGTGCTGGCCAGTTATGAGCAACAGGTAACTAACAAGATGCCAGGGAAGCAGTCACCGAGGTGGACATCTGAGGCGGGCGAGCGCAGATGGTGTGGAAGCTGGTTTGTTGTGGCCCAAATCCTGGTTTGTTCCCTGCTCAACCTCAGCTTGGGTGAAATTTCCGGTAAATTCCATAGCATGTCAAGTTACTTTCATATTAAAAAAATAAATATGTAGAGTCCCTGGGTCACAGGTCAGCCTGGTCTTAGTCGTTCAAACCTGACCAGCTGGGGAAATCCATGGTGGCTGCAGTTCAGGCACGCAGCAGGCTTGGAAGTCCTCCCAAGGCTGTGTGTGGACTCCCCACCGCCCACCCCTGCCCCATGGGTCACTTCTGGCTCCTGCAGGTGTCAGCGGGAAGGCAGAGAAGGATCCCAAAGAAGGGCACAGGTGAACCGCGGTCATGCTACTAATCTTCAGCTTGGCGGCTTCTGGGCGATTCCTTGACTGCACCTCACTCCCAGGTCCTGAAACATGTCCCACATCCATCTGGCTGTCCCCTGCTCCCCAGATGGCAACCCACAGTCCCTCCCAGATAGCCCCAGCCCAGCTCCCCCAGATCGTCCCTGGCCTTCCAGGGAGCAGGACCCTGAACCTCGCCTTGAGCATGTCTGAGTGCCACCAGCGGTCTCCCAGCGAGAAGCACTCAGCACAGCTGTGCCCTGTGCTCCAGACCCACACAGCTACCCGGGGGGCCCTGCGCCTTCTCACTCAGCTTCCGCTAAGGGCAAAGCCCCCACCCACTGGGGAAAGTGGGGCAGAAATGCCAGCAGCCCTCCCGCCCTGTAGGAAAGCACCTCTCAATTCTCCTCCCCACTCCTTCACGTGGCACCTGCTGTGCCCTGGAAGGGTTGGAGATGTCTCTCTCCTGCCCACACGAGGGCTCCAGCACCTGCTCTGGAATACGGACCTTGGCATGTTCCCTCCACTTTTGGGACGTCAACCCTCAGTGCCATTTTGACGCTCTGCTCAAGTCAGCCTGGACCTCCTCTACCACCAGTGGACGGGCTTGCCCTGAGATCACTCTGCCTGTGTTGCCATGGAAGGTGTGTTGGGGTTACCGTGGAATGGCCAGCACCCCTTCCCTCTACACTGTGCCCACGCCTGGGCCCTGTGACTTTCCATCACCGCCCAGGGAGAGCTGGATTCCGTCTTCCATCAGGGCAGCCTGGCAACCTGCTTTGGTCAGCAGAATGCAGCCAAGAATCCACGTGCTCTGTGGTAGCGTGAACAAGACCGGAAAAGTAGGAGGATGAGCGATCTGACACAGCAGACAGGCGGACGCCGCTGAGGCCAGCCAGCCCCAGCCAACCTGCGGCTGCCCACGGCGCATGAGAGTCCAGCAGGCAGCAGAGGAATCGCTCAGCCAGCCCGTCCCAGCCAACCTGCAGCTGCTCACGGCGCATGAGAATCCAGCGTCCAGAAGAACCACTTGGCCAGATTCAAAGCAAATTACTGACCCTATCGCTGCACTGCACGCTCAATAAATGCTTGCTGTTTCGAAGTGCTGAGTTTGGGCTGACCGGCACGCAGCAGGGACTGGCTGATGTGCAGGTCACAGAGCCCTTGATATGAGGTCAGACCCAGCACCTCACCGGGGCCCATCTCCTCCCACCGAGTTAGCACTGCCAGGTCCCCCCTCTTTCCTCCACCTCAGCTGCGCCATGGCCACTAGTCATGTGGAATCTTCTCTTCCACAGGCTGCCTTCCTATTGAGACAGATACCTCATTTTTATCTTGACTGCCTGCCTCTTCCTCCAGACGCCTCCAGGCACCTGCCAGTTCTACCCACAAGGCCAGAGTTAACGCTGCTCTTACAAGGAGGAGGGTCACCTTTGGATCAGTCACTCACACACATCTGTAGCCACCAAGACGTAAATGGAAACACCAGCCTTCAGCGTCCCTAGGACATCAGCCTGGCTCAGCGCAGTCCAGGAGAGACGGGAGACAATCTCCTCGCTGTACCCCTCATCTTCACCCTACTCTGTCTAAGAAGGGCCTGGGTTTCTTTATTATTAGGGAGAGATGAGAAAATGGGGCCCCTGCCCAGGAGCTGGCCTCTGCAGATGGCAGAAAACAGCAGGGGAACAGGAGGCCCTCCCACGAGAGCGTTTCCGGCACAGCGGGGCTCTGGTGAGTGAGCTCCTGAGTTGGGCCAGGGCGGCTCCTCTCCAGCCAACACCTTCACATTCACTTGAACTGGTTCGATCCACATGTTCACGACCAGGAATGGGGTTAGAGTGAGTCCAGTGTTTACGGCATGATTCTACAATGTGTTTCTCACCTCCACAAAGTATGGGTGTCACTGTTTTCATTATTTACTCAGAATCAATCCACTTTCCCAATACTTACGTTCCTTCACTCTATCTTGAAAGCATAATGGTATATTTTTTGGTAAGGTTTTACCTGATTTTGTGGAAGGTTTGATAGTCTTTACCCATATTCTTGGAGGCACTTTTTGTCTGCCCTTGTCATTGATTTAGGACAGCAGGGGTCTGACCTCCTCATAATGTCTGGGGAATGCCCACCTTCTTTGTGTTTTGTTTTCGTTTTTTGTTTATTTGTTTTTGGTTGTTGAGACAGAGTCTCGCTCTGTTGCCCAGGCTGGAGTGCAGTGGCGTGATCTCAGCTCACCGCAACCTCCATCTCCTGGGTTCAAGCTAGTCTCCTCCTCAGCCTCTTGAGTAGCTGGGACTACAGGCACACACCACCACACCCAGATAACTTTTGTACTTTTAGTAGAGACGGGGTTTCACCATGTTGGCCAGGCTGGTCTCAAACCCCTGACCTCAGGTGATCTGCCCACCTCAGCCTGCCAAAGCCCTGGGATTACAGGCGGGAGCCACTGCGCCTGGCCCACCTTCTAAGGCTTGGGGGACACAGTGCCCAGCTCACCCTGGAGATCAGAGCTGGTTCTCACTGTCCCACTGTCGGGAGGCTGCTGCACTGCCCTGCCCCAGGCGCCCCAGGCCCTGCCCTGGGCTTTGAGTCCGGAGCTGACGTCACAGAGATGCCAAGAGACAGCGGCTACCGTGGCCCTGGAAGCAGGCAAGGAGTCTGCGGCCCAGACAGCTGCAGCTTCACCATCCACATGGGGCCCGTGGCCGAGGTCCTGGCCGCCCCTGCAGCTGCCAGTCCCACCCGCCGACCTACCCACGACTCCCCTCCTGTCCCAGTCCCAAACCCAGAGAACCCCTCACAGTTCTTTAAGCCACTCCCTTGCCTTTGTCATGGATTTCATTGTGTCCCCCAAAATTCATACGGAAGTCCTAACGCCAGGGACTTCGGAATGTGACTGCATTTGAAGATGGGGTCTTTAGGGAGGTAATTAGGATTCAGTTCTGTCCTAAGGGGAGTCCTGTGGCAGACACCACTAGGACGTGTGTCCTTACAGGAAGAGGTGAGGACTCAGGTACGGAGGGCGACCCTGTGAGGACACAGGGAGGAGATGCCGGCGACACGCCAGGAGAGGCTGCAGCAGGAACCGACCCTGCCCACACCTCGGGCTCACTTTCGGTCCAGGAACGACATTTCTGCTGTGTGGAAGCCGAGGCGCTCTGTCGCGGCAGCCGGGCTGGCCAGGAAGCCTCCAGGTAAAGCCCTGGGCATGCTGACCGCCCGGCCTCCGCCCCTCCTGCTTGCAGCGCTGTGGCCACGGAGCGCGGCCAGCGGCCTCTCCCCAGCAGCGTCGTCCCGTCCACGGCAGGTGACAAGCCCTCACGCCAGCGCCTGCCACCCCGCTCCGTCCCTATGTGTCAGCTCCTGGGGCGGCCGCACACTTCCCCGCTGGGGCTCCGAGTCCTGCCCTGAATTCCAGCTCTCTTCCCTGACTGCTCTTTAATACAACTTAAGTTTAACTTTTTCTCTAAGTTTTATATTTTCTCTCCAAAAACCCACTTTCCACAGACTTTTCTGCACCCTCCTCCCGCTCGCTCCCTGCTCCATCCCAGGAAGCACCCCACCCCGTTTCCGAGTCAGCAGGACCTGGTTACCCATGAGGCTGCTGCCGGGCACCCACACTGGCTCTGTGAGGCCTTCAACCCAGCCACAGTGTGGTCCTGCGGGTCCTGACAAGTCCGGCAACATGCCCCTTCATCTTCCGGGGTCAGTCCTGTTTCCCTGCGGGCTGTGCTGTGAGTAACACCTCCAGGTAAAGTCAGGCCTGATGTCCGGGTGCCAGCCCCGTGCTCTGGGAGCCGGCGGGAGCCGGCACAATGGAAAATAGTTAACTAGTTGGGAGAGTATCTGCTTAACGCAGGTCTTCCCCTCTGGGCAGGATTCTGGAGGGTGGTTCCTCCAGATGACAGGTGGCCAACCCCTTTGTGGGGCAGAACTTCCCATGAGTGGAGGAGAAGAGTAGTCAGCCTCAGGAAAGCTGGGGAGAAGAGTCTTTCTCCATGTCCGTGGGGGCCCACACCTTTGAGGGGTTGGCTTAGACTCGGTGTGAGCACACCCAAGGGACCTCCCACCCTGAATATTGCACTGAGAGGTGGCACGAAGGGCCAGGAACAGTTGAGATCTGCCCCAAGGCTCCCAACCATTGAAGCCTGCTCCTCAGCCACCCACGGCTGCTGTGACCTGCTCACCAGCCACCTGCCATTAAGCTGAGTGTGCCATCTTTTTAGTAGGTCACCCCTGCCCCATGTAACACAAGATCAAAACTTAGACATGTGAAATATAGAGATGGAGGAATCTCCTTATCCACCATCCACATTTGAGCCGAGAGTCTATCTCAACATCCCATCAAATGAGTGAGATATCGCCTGAGTACATAGTTTGTGATTTAGAAATACTGTCTTAAGGAAATGCCCCTTCTGCTATTGATCTGCTTAATTTTATTTTTGCTTTTCTGAATTTAACTTTTTAGGCTGAAAATTGGATCGAATGCGTCTGGTTTCCAGTCCAGCGGATTCCATCTATTGACTCATGCACATTGTGTTGTCGAAACCCTTCTGAAGTTCTTTGCTGAACCCACTTTTTGCTTGTCTCCTCCACTTGGGTTTCAGGTCAACAGGAAGCACACCAGCTGTGAAATTAGCCTGCGTGCCCGCCCACGCATTGGCGCACTCCGAGTAGGAGGGGCAGACATGGCTGCAGGACCAGGTGCCATCGCTCTTCCTGGCACACGCCTCCTTCTCTGAAGCTCACACATGAGACTGAAATTTTCCCTTAATTATCTCACCACAATGTTGAGTTTGTTTAGCAAGTTTCACCAAAGCCTGCTTGTCTGTCTTGCCATTGTGCAAGACTGAAAAAGGACAATGGAGATGAAGAAAAAGGGAGAAGAAGAAGATGTGTGCACATGGATAACTGGGAGGGCCCTTCCTTTAGGTCAAAACTGTGCAGGGGTGCAGAATTCAGAGAGAACAATATGGACAAACCAACTTATTAAAACCACAGGAAATGTGCTTCCATCTTATGCTCTGATTAAGGCCTTCACCAAAACATTTCAAGCCAATTAAAAATATAATTTTCACTAGACTTCCCCAAAGGATGGGTAGTGAGCTGAGCTCTGAAGGATTTCACAGGAGGCACCACTCAGCCTCCACACGTTCTCATGCAGCGGGTGACATGCGAGATCGGAAAATAATGCCAGATGGAATGTTTACAAAGAAAATCTCATGACAGGGTTAAGCTGGATTTCTATGGAAGGGTACTGCCTTTATTTTCATTGTCCTTGGAGAGCTTCCTGGCGAGACGAGATGAGGTTTTAAAGATGGTGCTGTTTCTACTCTGAAGTCTCGTCGTGGTCAGAAAAGCAAAGGAAGAGTCCAGTGGCCACGGCCAGCTCCTGCCTGTCACCCAACACTCTTCCATGGAGAAGACGCAGCCGTACGTCCCTAGTCCTTTCCCAAGTGTCATCCTCTCCTCCGTGTTTAGATGCTTATTCTAGGTCAATCACAGGGATGACTATTCTATATGTCCCTGAACTTCCTCCACGTCTGTCTCCCAGAATTTCCTCAGGAAAACCACAAAAGCAATGCAAATAAACTTTCACATCTGCGTCCAAAATTCTTTTCTGGATTTAACAAATTGACATTTTAACTGCCCTCTTCGTTTTTCTTTCCTGACATGCTCATTCATGTCTCCATGAGATACACAGTTCCCTTCAAGTCACTTGGTCTCACACATCCCCGCCCCCCACCCCTGCTTAAAATGATGTCTGCCGTGCTTGTCCTGCTGAACCACTCCTGGAGGGAACCAAAGATCTGTGCGAGACCCAGACAACTGTGCTCCTCATTTTCCAAAAGCACTACATTTGCACCAAGGGATCTTCGTGACCTTTGCCCATGACCATTCTACAACCATCATCACGCTCTTCATTCATGGCCATCACCCATGACCGCTGCCCATGACAATTGCCTATGACCTTCACTTACAGCCATTCCCCAGAACCATCACCAGGACTTTCATCTCAGACCTTCTTCATGACTTTCTCTTGTGACCATCACTGTGGCTATAACCCATGACCATCACAAGTCACCATTGCCCAAGGTCACCATCCATGAACTTCACCATGACCCTCATTGTGACCTCCCACAGCCATCACTGTGACCTTCACCTATAACCATCACCAATCACCATTGCCTATGACCACCACCCATAGCTTCACCATGACCCTCACTGTGACCTTCTTCCAACCATCACTACGACCTTCACCCATGGCCATCACCAATCACCACTGGCTAAAGCCACTATCTGTGAACTTCCCCCTGACCCTCACTGTGACTTCCCACACCTGTCACCATGACATTTACCCATGACTATCACCAGTTACCATTACCCATAGCCATCATCTATGACCGTCACTGTGACCTTCTTCCACACCATCACCATGATCTTCACCTACGGCCCTCATCCATGGACATCACAGATAACCAGCACCCATGACCCTTGCTCTTGACTCACCCACTTGCCCATGAACCTCTGTCCATGATCATTGCCGTGACTTTCCCTCATGACTGTCACCTAATACTGTTGTTCGCAACCATTGACCATGACCATCTTGCATGAAGATGGGCCGTGACGGAAGAAGTATCTTTTGTGTCACTGAACTTCCTCCATTTGAAGGACACAATCTATGACAACAAGATAGATCTGGAATCCAGGACAAATCATTCTGAGAATGAAAATTGATGAAAACACTTCAACTGAAAGAGAAGGCCAGCTCAGCTGTGACACAGGAAGTGAAGCAAGCTACCTACCTACATAGCCACCTCCTCTTTTTGTGCCCCTCAGCTCTTGGGCACCTGTGAAAACCTTAGGCAGAGGACATGCCAGCCTCTAATGGGCTGCTGCCATGTCGATGCACACCTGCCTCCCACCAGCGCATACAGCCAATGGCAGCAGGGTGCTGCATGCAACAAGCGCCATGGTGCAGGAGTCTGCAAGATGTGCTTTTGTTTACCATAAAATTCAGATGCCCGCTTGAACATCTCACCTGAAGAGAATTTGTATTAATTCACAATATATGAGTTTTCAAAGAAACGCCATTTATTAACTTGAAGCTATCACTGGCCAAGGACCATGAGGAAATTTAAGACCACATATCCAAATACCTACCTTGTTCATTAAAATAATTGACAATGGTCATGATAAAAATGTGTGCACATTTTCTTTTTTTATAATAGAGACTCAGTTTTCATCAGCTCAATACTACGGCAATTTGTCACAACTTGAAAATTTTAATCTTGGTTTTTGGACTTCAGCAATCCCCCCAGTTGAGCTGCATACCATAGCTACTGTCTTTCTAATGGCTTGGTCCTCGTTTTCCCAAACCTTTTCATTTGTCCCGGGATGTCTGGTTTTTAACCCTTAAAATATAGTACTTTCCTTTCTCTTCCACCCATGAGGGCAGGTGGGTAAATTGAAAACGCACAGCCTGCTGAAGCTCCTCACTTTCACTTACTCTATTTATTGATTATTTTTTATTGTTTCTCTTTGGAGTCTGATTACTTCCTGCAGAAGAAACGTGACTTTTTGACCTGAAACATGAGACAGGGAGGTGATGAGCTGGGTGTCAACGCAGGCTTGCATCCTCTTCCTTCCTGCCATTCTCAAAGGTGGACGCTGAGATGCAGATGCTGAAATGAATTCTAGAGTCACACATGACGCTAGCATATTAATAAATATTGCAGCATGCATGTATAAATATATGCCTGTGTGTATATGTGTATGGCTGTGTCTACCTAGACATGCTAATCGTGTATATATGTGCATGAGTGTGATAGATACGTTTTGTTTTGTGTCTAGATGTATCCTGGATGCAAAAACTTTGCCAAAGTAGGATGAAAGAAGCTACGATTGCTTAGATACTGAAGGTTTCATAAAAGAAACAATATCTTGTGACTTTTTCTTTACTATGATGAAATATATAACACGCAAATATTAAAGTGACAAGCTTTAATATTTAACCGGTGGCCGGCCTACTGAGATGTGCTTCGCATTTCCACAAGGCCCTGGTACAAGCAGCGACTCGTTTTAATAGACATCATGCATTAAAAAGGGGAGGACTGTTAAGTCACGATTCAGCTAAGAGCCACGGGGCACAATATGTTCTGTGGGTCAGAAGCACACATCCTCAAGGAACAGGTGCACTAGAACAGCGTCTTTGTTATTAATCCGGAAATTGCATTTTTAGAACTGATACTGTCAACTACATAAGTCCCTATTTCTCCCCCTGTGGAATTTTTTTCCCCCGAAAATCAAACGACTTCCCTTTGTTCCTCTGAGGTGGACAGCCAGCGCCCACCGCGCTGACTTTGGGCAGTGTCCTTCTGCGACCGCACTCTTGTGGAGACGCTTGGCTCTTTGGTGTGTCCTCCCCTTAGCCAGGGCCTGCACAGATGGCCTCTTTAGGAAGGCCAGGCAGCTTGGCCGGCTGTGCCTCCAGAAGACAGATTGCCCAGTCAAAGGGTGATGAAGAAGATGTGGGGCGTACATGACTGCTGAGACAGCGGTGGCCGCTACAGAGTCCTTCCCCTTCGTAAAGGTTGAAGGTGGTCCTGAACACCAGGTGAGGCGGGAACAACATACCCAAGGATGTGCATTGCTTAGGTTGGTTTATTTTCTACAAAGAAAACATAATGTGTGCCTGGGACCGGTGTCCTTGAATGTTGCCCCTCCCTCTAAGTCCAGCAAGATTTTTCCGAAGATCCTATGCACTTGCAGAGAGAAAGCAGGGGCCTTAGGAATCCCCGACCATGTCTGACGCATCTCTACAGACCCACCCTTCTCTGCAGCTGGGGGTCTAGTGGGGTTATTATGGGCAGATGTAAGGACAGGTCTTGATCTTGAAGGATCCACAGGTGCACTGCCCTGGGCTCTGGGGACAAGGCTACTGGTCCTGGCTCGGCCACTCGGCCACTAGTCACTCACTGTGTGAGGCCAAACCCAGCACACCCACCCCCATCAGGCCAGCATCTCATGCCTGCAGCATGACCATGACCACCGACAGCAGCTGCTTCTGTGGGGAGACTGGCTAGAAATGAACGAGAGGGAAGAAGGACAAGCCATTCAGGGAAAAGGGTGGGAGTATGGAGGTCCCCAAAGCACACGTGGCTTCCGTGACAAGCCATTCAGGGAAAAGGGTGGGGTACGGAGGTCCCCACAGCTCACGTGACTTTCGGGAATCTGTGATTGCATGAGTGCTCTTCAATTAATACTGCCTTCAACATTCCCCATTCATTCTCAGTAGAGTCATTAGCCCATTGGTGAGCCGGAGCAGGCTCCGGGATCACAGATAACCCAGGCAATTACTGCACCTCGGTGTGTTCTGGCGTTCCTTAAGGCGCCTGTGTACAGTAGCTCTGCAACAGTGAAACCGTTTCCCATCATGATTTAAATGATTACAACTCATGTTCGAAACATGTAAAAGATTTCTATAATGTTGGGAAACAATTTGCTTGCCCATGACCTTGTTGCTCTGCAGAAACAATGTTGTTTAAATTTCCTCCAGCTGGATACTTCAAAAATTTGTTCAGACTCCAGATATCATAAAGGGGAATGGGCTTGTAAAAAGTCACACAGTCCTTAACTAACTCTGACTTACTAAAATTCACCTTGTCCTAATCCTACCTTCTTGACTATATACTTGTCTGAATCCCCGCCTTCTTAGCTACATACCTGTCCAAATCCCCACCTTCTTGATTGCATACTTGTAGGAATCCCCACCATCTTGGCTACATACTTGTCCAAATCCCCACCTTCTTGGCTACCTACTTCAAATAGATGCAGACTCAGGTGCTTTTGCAACAATCCTGATACTCGGACTCCTCAGAGGACTGAGATCTGCTGGATTTCTAGGAAGCTGGTAATTGGCAATCTTTGGAATAACTAGTAGCCACTGGAATCACTTCCCACTGGCTTCCCGGAGCCTGCATCTTCTATGCTCTAAAATAATGAGAAGACTCAACTCAAGGATCCGTGTGGCACCTGGACCACACTCCCAGTTAATTCAGTCATGGTTATTTGCATAAGGAGCTAATGGTACTGGGGCAGGATGGACTTGCTCCTGCGGCCAGGAGATCCTGAGACAGACGTCAGGCTGGGGAAGGCAGCCTCCAGGTCCTCGCCCCAGTGAATACATTGTGTCCTTAAATGGATCAGAGGGTATGAGTGTCAGCACAAGCTGCCACAAAGTCAGCTGCACAAGGAGAGCAAAGTAGATAAAAGAATGTGGTCCAACACAGTGGTTTCCAAAACGAATTCTTCTACAGGAATCTCCTAGATTGAGTTTTACAATAAAATTTCCACAAGCTGCCACAAAGTCAGCTACACCAGGAGAGCAAAGTAAAATAAAAGAATATGGTCCAACACAGCAGTTTCCAAAATGAATTCTTCTACTACAAGAATCTCCTATATTGAGTTTTACAATAAAATTTGCTGCTATGTGTTTTACAAGCTAAATGATAAAATCAAAAGGCAAAATAAAGATATGGGGGAAAACATATAAGGCAAATGCAAATAAGAAATGTAGAGAAGCTACTATTAATATCAAATAAAGTAGAAATTAAGATAAAAGCATAAAATGGGAAAAGATAATACTTCATAAGGATAAAGAATGTATGAGCCACGAATTTTGATTCCCTTGCCAACAGCTTGAAATACAACAAAAATGTTAAAAATGCAAGGACAAATAAACAAACACACAATGATTAAAGGAACCACTGATACAACTTTAGAAATTGACCGATAATACAACATATGAAAAAAATGAGAATTTGAATACACAACTGAAAAGCTTGGCCAAATAGATACACAAAAAATAAATTTCCTAACAGAGCATAAAAATTATTTTAAACACCTGTGAGATATTTAAAAATAGAGCATTTATTATGTCACAAAGACAACGTCAGTGAATTTCCACAGCCTATTACCATGGCACTATCTTGAAGATTAAATATATTATACCCACACTGTTGATGCACAAACATCGTGTGCAGTGAGGACACTAAAGGCACTGCCTTTAAAGTCAGGCTCAGGACAAGGATACAGGCCATCACTGCTCCCATGACTCTGGTCCCAGCCAATGCAATAAGACAAGAATAAAGTCAGAGTTACTGAGCATAAACTGCTGATCAGGGTGACATTTCTTATATGAATGTTAGGCAGTTTAGGCAAAAATGCATGTAAATAACAGGAAGAACTGTGGTGGTGAGTCCGAACTTGTGAAGGGAGAGAATAAATCAAAGAGAAAAAAGAAGAACAATGGAAAGGTTTGCATTTCTTAACCCAGGAGTGAGGACTGTCAAATATATAATGGGACTCAATAGAGTTAAAACTCTCAGGCAGGCCTGGTGCGCTGGCTCACGCCTGTAATCCCAGCACTCTGGGAGGCCAAGGCAGGTGGATCACCTGAGGTCAGGAGTCCGAGACGAGCCTGGTCAATATGGTGAAACCCGGTCTCTACTAAAAATACAAAATTAGCTGGGTGTGGTAATGCACGCCTGTAATCCCAGCTACTCGGGAGGCTGAGGCAGAAGAATCGCTTGAACTTGGGAGGCGGAAGTGTTAGTGAGCTGCGATGGTGCAGATGGAGTGCGATGGTGCACTCCAGTCTGGGCAACAGAACAAGACTCTATCTCAAAAAAAAAAAAAAAAAAAAAACTCTCAGTCAAACCCATACTGCACATCCTTCCTTTTGGGCTACTGAGACATCCCCTACCTGTTTACTGTAATAGCGTTATAGAGGTTAAAAGCACATTTAATTAAAGAAAGTATATTTAGGCGTGGGGTCCCACATAATCTGGTTGACTCTAAGTGGGTGGTCTGGCTAGAAGCTGGGAAAGGGTGTGCGATACGCATGGGGTTCTGTTGAGGGAGACATCCCTTCCATGTGCGATCTGGAGCCTGCAGGCCAGGAAAGCTCCTGGTTTACTCACCCGCTGCTCAGATGAGCGTCCCAGCCAAAGGATGGGGAATAGGCAGGAAGGCAGTGAGAGAACAAACACTACAACAGGGTGGGGCTACAAACCTCCCGAGCAAACACTCCCTGTGCTCCTCGGGCCCTCTGAGGCTGTGCCCACCCCAGGATCCCGCCTCAAGCATGAGCTGCTGTCTTTCTCCACTTTTCTACCTCCAATATTTTTCTGAAGCTGAGCTAGCCATTTGCCTATCTTTTTATTGGGTGGGTTTTTTATATTATTATTGACATTTGTGAGTTCTTTATATATTTTATGCACAAGTGCTTTATCAAATATGTGATGTGCGAATATTTTCTTCCAGTCTGTAGTCGGTTTCTCCATTCACTTCTCAGTGAATTAACTTATTAATTCTATGAAGTTGAAGGTATCCATTTTTCCTCATATATATCATCCACTTCATGTTGTATCTAAGATACATTTACTAACCTGAAGTCCCAAGATTTTCTCCAGTGTTTTCTTTGTGGTTCGTTTTTCATTTGTGCTTCTGATCAATTTTGAGCACATTTTGCATATAATACAATGACTTGATCAGTGTCCTTTTTTTTTTTTATAAGGATCATCAATAGTTTCACAAAGGATAGGAAGACTGTCCTTTCTCCATCAAATTGCCTCCATGCATTTACAGAAACCAACTGACAAACACATGGGTCTATTTCTGGATTCTTTATTCTATTCCGTCACTCATTTGTGTGTCTTTACACCAATACCATGCTGTCATGCTTACTGTAGCTTTATAATAAGTCCTGAAATTAGGTAGCAAAATTTCTCCAAATTTATACTGCCTCGTCAAAGTTTTATAATATTCAGTGTAGAAATTGTGCTCATCTTTTGTCAGGTTTACCCCTAAGTATTTCATGTTTTCGTAATATTAGAAGTGGTTTTTCTTTCCATCTAAATTTCTACTTGTTGCCAGTATATAAAAACACAATTGACTTTTGTATATTCATCTGGCAGCCTGTCACTTTGCTAAGCTTTCTTATTAGTTGTAATAGTTGTTTTATAGATTTCATGGGATTTTCTTCATAGATAAACATGTTGTCTGAAAATTAAGACACTTTTAAGTTCTCTCCAATCGAGACACCGTCTACTGATTTTCCTGTGTAATTCATGGGCCCGGTGGCACAATGTCGCATGGAATGGCCGAGAATGGCTGTCCTTGCCTGGCCCTGGGCCTGTGGGGGAAGCATTCCATCTTCACCACTAAGCGTAGCGTTGGCTGTAGGTGTTTCTTCTCGGGGTGTTCGGTAGGGTTCAGCAGTGAAGCCACCTGGGCCTGGAGTTTTCTTTGTGTGAAGGTTTTTACTACATATTTAATTTAAATAGAGTTAAGCCTATTCAGTTTCTCTATTTTTTCTTCAGTGAATCTTGGTAGTTTCTGTCTTTTAAGGAATTTGTCCATTTTATCTAAGTTTTCAAACTTATTGCTTTTGCTTTTTTCAAAATATCTTCTTATTATAAGTAGCTGAAGACTCTGTAGTGAGGTCATTTCTCTCATTTCTGATATTGGTAATTTACATTTTCTATCCTTTGTTCCCTGACCAATCTGACTTGAGGTTTATTAATTTTATCAATTGTTTCAAAGAATCAGCTCTGGGTTTGTTTTATTCTAATGTTTCCCACTTTTTCAAATTTATTGATTTCTGTTCTGATGCTCACTATTTTCTTTCTTCTCTTACTTTGAGTTTCTTTTGCTCTTATTTTTCTGCTTTACTAATGTGGAATTTGAGATTATTTTATTGATTTTCTTCCTTTCTTTTTTTAAATTATTTCTCTGCTACTTGAACAGTGTATTTCCTTCTTTTCTAATATGATCATTTAGTGCTATAATATTTCCTGAAAGCACTGCTTTAGCTGCACCTTACAAATTGTGATATGCTATGCTTTTGTGTTCCCTCATTTCTAGTATTATCTAATTTCTTTTGATTTCTTATTTTACTGATGGATGATCTAGAAGTATGCTATTTAGTTTCTAAGTATTTTGAGATATTCCAGACATTTTATTTATTTCTTGGTAACTTTTATTGCAGTGAGGATATATACTTTGTCTTACGTAAATCCACTAAAGTTGAGGCTTGTTTAATCACACATTAATTGACTCTATCTTGGTACATGCTTTATGGGCAATTAAAAAGCATGTTTACCTTATTGGGTGAATTGATCTACAGCTGTAAATCAGGTCATGTTGGTTTACAGTAGTGCACATGTCTTCTATATCCTTACTGATTTTGTCTTATTATTATATTTATTCCTGAGAGAGGAATGTTAAAATTGCTTATTATAATTTTGGACTTTTTGATTTATTCTCACCTTTTCCTCAGTTTTGCCGTCATGTATTTGAAGCTCTGATTTTAGTTTCATAAATATTTAGGATTTTTATGTTCTTTTGATTGATACCTTCATCATTATGAAATGGACTTTTTCATCCCTAGTAATAGCCTTTGCTCTGAAAAATACTTTGCAGCATCATATTAATAGTCATTCCAGCTATGTTGATTTTAATACACCTTTTTATGTCATTTTACTTTTAATCTATTTTTGTCTTTGTATTTAAATTGAATTTTCTAAATTTAGCAAATAGGTTTATCCAATCTGATAATCCATTTTATCCAATCTGACAATCTCTGCCTTTCAATGAGGGAGTTGCTTTGACATTTACATTTAGTATAATTGTGGCTACGTGTGGCTTTAAGTCTATCATCTTGCCATTTGCTTTCCATTTGTTCCATTTGTTCTTTATTCACTGTCCTTTTTCTCCATCTTCTCTTGGATTGAGTGGTTTTATGATTGTATTTATGTCTTTTGTTATCTTATTTGTTATTATTTTTGTACTGTTTAGGAAGTTGCATTAGAATGTATAGTACACATATTTAACCTATCACAGTCTATCTTCAAATAGTATCATACCAATTCATATACACTATAAGAAGCTTGCAATCACATACTTCCATTTCTCCCTTCCTGATCTTTGTACTATTGTTGTAATAAAGTTTACTTCCACATGTTGTAACTCTAAATTACATTATTTTTATTTTTATATAGTTTCAAAGAGTCACTTATCTTTCAAAGAAATTTAAATAATAGAAAAATCACTTTATATTTACCATTCTAGTTGTCACTTATAGTGCTTTTCTTTTCCTTCATGAAAATCCAGACTTCCATCTAGTATCAGTTTCTCTTTGCCTTTTTTATTGTACAGGCTTGCTGAAGATAAATTCCTTCAGTGACGAGCCTGGCCAACATGGTGAAACCCCATCTCTACTAAAAAAATACAAAAATTAGCTGGGTGTGTGGTGTGCACCTGTAATCTCAGCTACTCAAGAGGCTGGGGCAGAAGAATCGCTGGAACCTGGGAGGCCAAGGCTGCAGTGAGCTGAGATCATGCCACTGCACTCCAGCCTGGAACACAGAGCAAGACTCTGTCTCAAAAAAAAAAAACAAAAAAAATTCCTTCAGCTTTTGAACTCTAAAAAATCTTTATTTTGCCTTTATTTTTAAAAGTAGTTTCACTAAGTAAACAATTCTGGGTTGACAGTTTTGTTCTTTTAATTTTTTAGTATTTTAAATGTTACTATGGTGTCTTCTCACTTGCATTGTTTATGACAATAAATTTGCTTTCATCCCTATCTTTATCTTCTGCATATGTCTTTTTTTTTCAAAAGCCACTTTTAAAGTTTTCTCTTTATGCAATTTAATTATGGAGTACATTGCTGTAGATTTCTTTATGTTTCTTGTTCATGTATTTTGTTAAAATTCTTGGATCTGTGAGTTTACAATTTTCATAAAATTGGGAAATGCTTCGACCATTATTTATTCCAATATTTTGGCACCTCTCACTTTCTGCTTCTTTCCTGCCTGTTAGTTGTTGACTGGCTGCCAGCTGTTGTGAATTTCGCTGTTTCAGTTATTGGATAATTTTTATTCTCATAAATATTTTTGAATTTCATTCCAGGATGTGTTTAAGTTACTTAGAAATGGCTTTTTCTTTTAGAGTCTTGCTTCTAAGCTTTGTTTGGTGAAATTAGAGCAGCTGTTAGACTATTCCTAAAATTTCCCCATTACTAAAGTTAAACCCTTCTGATTGCTGCACTCAATGCCCTATACAGTGTTAGGTTTTGCACTCTGGCTGCCAGGAAACAGCAGCATCCTGTCCTGTGTGGTACCTCAGAATTTTTCCCTCTACTCCTTTGGGGCAGCTTCCTCATGTGCATGTACTGGTCAGAACTCCAATGAACCCTTGAAGGCGACCCTCTGCCGCCCCAACCCAACCTGCCCCCCGGCTGTTTGCTTCCTTGGACTCCCATCTCCTCACCTCAGGCATCTTCCACCTGTCTTTCCACTCTATATTACTTAACTTGGGCTATCATAACAAAATACTACATAGGTAGTGGCTTAAGCAGCAGAAATTTATGCTGTGGAGTCCAGAAGTCTGAAATTATATTAGTTATTTTTCACACTGCTATAAAAAAAACTACCTGATACTGGGTAATTTATGAAGAAAAGAGGTTTAATTGACTCGCAGTTCTGCAGGCTTAACAGAAAGCATGGATGGAAGGCCTCAGGAAACTTACAATCATGGCAGAAGGTGAAAGGCAAGCAGGCACATCTTCACATGGCGGCAGGAGAGACAGAGAAAACAGGGAAGTGCCACACTTGTAAACCATTGGATCTCGTGAGAACTCACTCACTTTATCACAAGAGCAGCAAGGGGGAAATCTTCCCCCATGATCCAGTCATGACCCAGGCCCCTCCTCTGACATAGGGGATTACGATGCAAGGTGAGATTTGGGTGGGGACACAGAGCCTAATCATACCACGGGTATATGTGACATCTGGAGCAACTTTTAAGACCCTCTTTTCTACACAACAAATTATTTCAGGAATAAAAATGCAACAATCAGTAGTAGTAATAAATTTCTTTATGTGTCCTTTAGATTTTTAGTAACAATTTTAAAGGAATATAATTTAATTCTAAAGATCATATGCAAATTTATTAAAATATTTCACTTCTAAAGTTTGCACTTAAATTTGCACTCAACCACAACAAAACATCTCACAAATTGCAGCTCTGCCTTACTATTTCAAATTTTAAATACAAAGAACAACTCCAAAATGTTGCTAGAATGACAGAATTGTCTTGAGTTCTGTGTCTCTGTACTTAAAATCACTGTGCTTTCATTCTCTATTCCAAATCTACTATCCAAATGCAGGAATATGTAGTACACAGTCCAGGTGACATAAACTGTCAGCAACTGAGCCAAGCAATTCAGAACTATTAGCTAAATGCTTTGGAAAGAAACATGTAGGGGCCAACTTTATAACTGGGAGTCCTCCAAATTAATCTTCATATAGAATATAAATATTTTATTAAAATATAAGTAACAGAAATGAATTAAATAGTAGCTTAAATGCATATTATTATGTAAATCACTGTAGCAACTTCTTAGAATGAAAACCAATATTTCTTTTCAGGAAGGAGGATGTGACGATGGTTACGTTTTTGGATGGAACTCAATGTTCGCATTGAGTGGGTGCTATTACTGTTATAAACCCTCCACAGATGGAATAATACGTCTTTTGGTGGAGTGGGGGGCAGGGACAATTTAATCCGTAGCAGCCATGGAGCATTAGAGCAGTTTCAATTAATGTATGTATTTCAACACAACTTGTTTCATGAAAACCTTCAGATTGACCACCTGTTCTAATCATATAAATTGCTCAGGGTTTCATTTTTGTTTTTGTTCTGTAAAAACGCCTTTTTCTAGATAGGCATTTCTCTGATAAAAGTTCAGGGACAGCTCCTTGGAAGGATGTGGTCCAGGAGCGAGGCCAGTGTCCGGGCCGTGGAAGGAGCCCAGCCGTCCAGCAGGGAGGGAGCCGCCGAGCAGCAGATGCTGCAGGCTCCGGCATGGCTGCTGGAGGTCACCCCACAAGGACGACAGGAAGGACACGGCAAACATGCTGCTGCCTCCCGACTGTGTTGTTGCGAAACAGCCCCAAACACCTACCCAGCAGCCAGAGAGCAGCTCAGGGCCAGGACGGCGTCGATGGATGACGTCCACCCAGAGTGTCTGCTGGCCTAGGTGGAGGCAGGAGATAAAGCATGGCTCCTGTGACCCCTACCGTCCAAGAGTGTCTGCTGGCGGTCGGCCTGATGGCAGGAGATAAAGCATGGCTCCTGTGACCCCTGCCGTCCAAGAGTGTAGGCTGGCGGTCGGCCTGATGGTGTGCCCACCTGCACCATGGCATCAGCAGCACAAACGCATGACTTTTCACATTAGAACACTATGTCGATTCAAGACACCATCTACACCAAGTCTATCATGAGCTCGCATTTGGGGAATGAAGAAAAAATAATCATGTAGTGCCAACCTGTACCCGTTTAGGTGAAATTAGTAAACACACAAATGGCATCCCTTTTTTGCCTATGGCTAGACATGGATCAGTCTCGTCAAGATGATTCACAATAGAGTGGGGTTTGTTTCAATCACTGCTTCGTGTCTGTGAGAGGAATACTCTGATGGAAAGTGTTGCTTGCATCGGTTCAAGTCATGTGTGCCAGTTGACCAGCTGAGAGCGGATTGGCCCGGCAGCCCTGCAGCGGGTTCTGCACCTGGCTGTGCTATCACTAAGATAAGAAGAGGTCACCTTGTCGTGCGTGATTTCTATTATTACCACAGTGTGTGCGACACACGAGTATCATCTGCCTCTTCTTTGTCCCCCGCTTTATTTTCACAAAATAATGACAACAATTTAATTATTGATCCAACAACTTTATCTCCTCCATTGGACAAAACTTTCTTCATGGACAAAATATGGACTAGACTATCTCAGTCACAACAAGAGACAATTGGACTCCTGCTTCTCTTTTTTTTTGAGATGGAGTCTCACTCTGTCACCCAGGCTGGAGTGCAGTGGCACGACCTCTAATCACTGCAACCTCCACCGCCTGGGTTCAAGCGATTCTCCCGCCTCAGCCTCCCGCGTAGCTGGGACTACAGGTGCCACCACTGCCTCCAGATGATTTCTGTATTTTTAGTAGAGACGCTGTTTCACCATATTGGTCAGGCTGGTCTCAAACTCCTGACCTTGTGATGCACCTGCCTCCGCCTCCTAAAGTGCTGGGATCACAGGTGTGAGCCACCGCACCTGGCCCTGCCTGTTAAGTACTATAGGAAAGTGTAATTTCACTTATGAGATGCAGTCTAAGATTTTAATCTATAATGACAAAATTCAGATTGCTGATGGAATATATGGAAAGGCAGGAAACTTAGTTTCCCATAGCCTTTTTCTTCTCAAACAATATGACCTAGGAAGATCTGTAACTATAACTACAACCCACATTGTCACATTATTATTATAATAAAAAGAAATGGCCGGGTGCGGTGGCTCACGCCTGTAATCCCAGCACTTTGGGAGGCCAAGGCGGGCGGATCACAAGGTCAAGAGATCAAGACCATCTTGGCCAACATGGTGTAACCCCCATCTCTACTAAAATACAAAAATTAGCCGGGCAGGGTGGCACGCACCTGTAGCCCCAGCTACTCGAGAGGCTGAGGCGGGAGAACTGCTTGAACCCAGGAGGCGGAGGTTGCAGTTAGCCAAGATTGTGCCACTGCACTCCAGCCTGGCGCCTGGTGACGGAGCAAGGCTCTGTCTAAATAAATAAATAAATAAAAGAAATGAAAAACTCAAAGACCAAAGCACGAGAAGCAGCTCTGCCTTTAAGAGCCCTTTTATTTTCATAAGAGGAAGAACAGTGAAGCCTTCTTCTCTCTGAGGGTTCTTCCCATTGAATTCCTATCAAACACTGGCCCCGAGGTTTATTTGGTCCCATCGTCCTGGCTAAAGGATTATTTACTGGTAAAGCTTCAACAGGGGCTCAGGGCTGAAACACACGAGGATCCCGAATGTCTAACAGACAACTCCATTGCAGAAAAGAATAACAAAATGCAATTCTTGTCACTACGCGGCAAATATAGACCAAAAAAATGAGTCAACTGTGACCATCTTCATCCCGTCCAGAGGTGGGTTCACGGTTCATGGATCCTGCCTCTGAGCATGTATTCAAGGTGGTTGGGAATACCAGTGCTTCTTGGGGATAGTGGTTGGTCTCTCATCTTGAAGTACATAGTGGGTTCCGGGAACAAGACACATTTCTTTTGTCCTTTTCTGGTTGCATTTCAACTGTCTAATTTATTTTAGTATCACTTCAATTTCTTTCGGGCCCTGGGCCTGTGCTAATCTGCATTTCCAAAGTTAGAAGACACTTATTTATAAATTGACAAATTGTTATTATTCTTTTTCTTTCTCCTGCGTTCTTAAAGAACCGTAACTAGAGGCAGAAGTTAGTTTGAAGAGCACATTCCCAGAGCACCCCCTGCTGTCAAAGAACAAAATCAGCAGACACCTGTGGGCCAGGAGCCAGGTCTTGAGGCACAGAGTGAGAATTAGACCTCCGGAAAATTAACTTGCATTCAAAAGCCTAGAGAAGATGTTATCACAACAAGCATGTTATTTATACGAAGACTTAACCTTAAATCTTAATCCTCCACTGTTTTACTGTCTGATTGATAACCTGATAAACTTGCTCCATGTATGTATCTAGTCTTTGCTAATAAGGTATTGTTAAGTGCACTTTAAGTAAGACAACTTTTCCCCATGCTTGCCTATCCTTTGTGCTGGTAAGAGTAGGTGAACTGCTGGAACAAACAGACACAACGCAGTAGTGATTTAACATGTAAAACGTGACTCCTCTCCCGTTCCCAGAGCAACATGTTGGAGGGAATGAGGGTCTCTGCTCCATGCAGTCATTCGGGGCCCCTGGTTCTGTGGCACTGCCATCGTTAATGCATGACATCTAAATCTACCATGAACCAGGACAGTAAAAAAACAGATGATTTCAGCTGGAGGTAGCCTCCATCTCGCCCACCAACACAGGCTTGGGCAGAACCCACAGGTGCAAGGAGACCTCGGGCTGTAATTTGGCTGTGCCCAGGAAAAGGAGAGACACCGCATTAGTGAGCAACAGCATTCTCTGCCAGTTTCCTGTCGTGAAACTTGAAAGAGGTGGATTCTGTGCCTTCTCTCAGGTGATCTAATCCAAATCTGAACTGGCCCGCTTGTCCATAAACAAGGCAACAACGTGGAAGCCGCTGAGCCCGCCCACCCAGCTCCTGTTCTTCCACTGCTGAGAAGCTAGAGAGACGCAGGTCTGAGGGCGGAAACAGTGATTGACAGCTTTGGTGGTCATTTCTGAGAGGGGTTCTTGTCCGAGGCTCGGGGCACCTTCCCCTTCCTGATTCTGGCACTGGGGTGTATGCCTCGCCTAGGATGCTTGATAGGAGTTCCAGCAGGAAAGCACATTGCCGCCACGCTTTCCAACTGGTGCACCTGAAGCCAGGGCTTACTGGTGCTGTTTGGGAAAGAAGCTTCCAGCAAAGCAGTTTCAGGTCCCAAGTTGATGGGGATGATTGGATCCCACTCGTCTCACTGAAGCCCACTGGACTGTAAGCTGTTGGAAGGCAGGTGCCAGTCTCCTGGGCTTCCGTGTGTGGGGCTGCACAGCAGCTGAGCCATCTGGAGCAGAGTTCATGGCTAATGGGTGAAGGTGGCGTGTACTCCCAGGGCGCCCTGGGGAGCCCATTAAGCTGCTTCATTGGCTGCTTTTACTTGGATATGTCAGGTCTCATCCATCTATTCCAACTCTGCTCACCCCATCCAGGGGCTGAGAGATCGCTCACTCGCAGGATGTCCTCCATTGCTCATTCTTGCACTATTTGCCCCATGATTATATCCAGCGATGCAAGTAGCCAAGCTCTGAGACAGGGAAGTTCTGAATGCGGTCAAGGGCGCTGGACGTGGGACTCTGCTCCTCTTTTAAATGTATTGTTTTTATGGAGATTTTATTAAAACATTAGAACATAATTTAAGAGACAGGGATCACTAAAACAGCTGGCAAGCAGGGAGACAGCAATGTTTTTTGACCTTCAAATCGTTGTCACAAAATATTTTAGATTTACCTGTCCTAAAAATCTGCGTGGACTTAAAAGTTCATGAAGAGGTTGTTTTAGTAAAAGACTATTAGGAGGAAAGCCAGACCCTGACCTGAAGAGTAAAAGCTAAAACTGTGTGAAACATTTCACATGCAGCAAGACCCTGCTACCCTATCCAACACCCAAAGAATACAAAGGAAGAATTCTACCTTTTTTTGAGTGAGTTTTTTTCTAATGTCCTAAGGATACTTCATAGGTGCTTTGTAGTATCTGATAGGACAGATACCACGCTTTTTCTTGCTGTCGTTCCAGAATTCCCTGGAGATATTGTGAAGTTAATTACAAACGTAATTTCAAAAAGTACATGATCTGGGGGCGGCCCCTCCCCTCCGCTGAAAGCCAGTGTGGACCAGCCTTCTTTGGCTGGTGTAGACGGTGTTCAAGTCACAACTAAATCTCGCCTTCCTCCTCCGCCTCTGCTCTCCTTCCTTCCTTGTTTAATTGCGCCGTGGCTGCCAAGCCGCTTTTGAAATATTCCTCCACTCAGCACGTCCCAGATGAAGCAGGCTTAATGAATTGGTTTGCAGGGAGACTTGAGTGACTCACCTGCACCTGGGGCCCCAGGGACGCTGCATCAGATAATCACTCATTGTTGCTTTCCGATGCCGGAAAGAAACCAAGAAAACAGTTCACATCCAGAAGAAAGGATGGCTCAGCACATGCAGACAGGCGCTGGCGGAGCTGCTGGCCACTCGCAATGAGCAGGCCCAGCCCTCGGGAGCCGGACGGGAATCAGATGTTAGACATCTGTGTGGGCGCTGCTTTCTTCTGCCAAAGAGGCAAGACCAAGATGGGCCAGAAAAATATCGATTCTCTCTCCGTGTGTAAAGTCAGTTAACGGCTGCATTCACACAATGAGCCCCTGGACCCGCCTAAAACCAGCAGCTGCTGATTGAACTGAGTCACTGTGACCTTGTCTCTAGCCAGCTTAGAGCAAGAACACAGAAGCAGAAAGAGGGTGGCTCTATTTAACGCCAAAACAGAACCATCAACACACCTGAAGAAATATGTTTGTTCAATCGGCTGTCCAGCAGTAGAGGATATAAACGTGTACTTGCTATTTTGTTCTTTCAATGGGACTAAAGGGCTGACCTTTAATGCCCCTATACGCAGATGACTGCCTGTGCTGAAAAAATAACAATACCAAAATAAAGGCAAGAAGATGGAAGGAAAGACAGACAGAAGGAAGGACAGGAAGGAAGGAGGAAGCATGGAGGGAGGGAAGGAGAAAGAAAGGAAGAACAGAGGAGGGAAGGGGGAAGCAAGGAATGAAGGAGAGAACAAAAAAAAACCACAAAACGCTTTGCCTCTCAGGATATATTTTACGCTCTCTGACAATAAGAACAATACCCTCCCTCAATGGTCATAAAGCCTAGAGAGAATTTTCAAGGCTGACCCTCGGGGGGACATAGGGTCCACATAGTTCAGCCACTGTGCCTTCCTCCTGAACTATCAGCAATCACCCCTGCCCTTCTCCTTGGCCCCTTGAAGTCAATGTCATGCTTGGTCAAGGTGAGAACCCAGGAGCTGTCCCCACAGTCTGTGCCACAAGACCAGGGTTGCCTTTAAGGACCCTTGGCCTCTGCAGTCCTACAAGGCTCCAGCACAGATGGGGCTCCCATCTGGTTTAATACTTTGTCATTACTGTCTTCCAACTCAACTTTTGAACAAGGGAGGAGCCCCTCTTTTGTCTTCTGGGTTCCCCCAATCCATAGCTGGTCCTGGGTCGGCCCACCTCCCCACAGGCTCTGAGCCCCTCAAGTTCACACATGCTGCTGAGCCATGCCCCGGAGCTCTGGCTCTATAGGTCTGGGAGGAGGCTGGAGAGTTTGCATCTCAGCAGCTCCCAGGAGGGATAGTGCTGCTGGCCGGGGTTGCTTTGAGAACCCTGCTTCAGTCTAGAGCAGGAACAATGCCGCAGAATCAGCCCTCACGCAGTCAAGGGGTATGTGCGGTCAAGCCAGTGTGTGTCTGCACCAGCCAGTCCCTGGACATGTGTGCAGGAGCGCCTGAACCCCAGCCCCGTCCCGGCAGCACCAGCTCCGTCGCACACCCTCTTCCTCCTCCACAGCAGAGCACCGATTCCAGGCTGGCCTGTGCTCAGCACGCCCCCGGAGCCCCTGAGCAGGCAGACCCAGACGATGAAGCTGGCAAGGCCTCCAACCATACCATTGCTGTCTAGAGGGTCCTGAGTCGCCTCATGGTCATCTGAACCCCCTTCACTTTTAGTCATATTGCAATGTATAGTACTTCAAGGTAGATACAAGGATTTTATGAACCACAAAAGTAGAAAACTCTTCCAAAATGTTGTTTCACTGAGTATTGCACCTTATAGATGATGCAACCTTATTAGACTGTGGTTTCAGATTCCCTGTGTGTTTTGCTGTTTTCTAAGAAGGCATCTTGCACGGTAACCCAGGCTAGTGTGCAGTGGCACAATCTCAGCCCAATGCAACCTCTCCCTCCCGGGTTCAAGCGATTCTTGTCTCAGCCTCCTGAGCAGCTGGGATTACAGATGCATGCCACCACACCTGGCTCATTTTTGTATTTTTAGTAGAGACAAGGTTTCACCATGTTGGCCAGGCTGCTCTCGAACTCCTGACCTTAAATGATCTGCCTGCCTCGACCTCCCAAAGTGCTGGCACTACAGGCGTGAGTGAGCCACCACACCGGGCATCAGATTCCCTTTGGCATCCAAATCACATCATTTGCCTAAATGCTTCACCCATGGTGCAGCTGCCAGATGGTTTTGCTTTTATAGGGAAAAAATATCACAATTGTCTTAATTAAAGGAACTAAGGCTATGACCCCATGGAGCAGAATTTAAGGAATAAAATTTACCTTCAATTTACCCAAAGGACTTCACATGGAGTACGGCAACCAGCTGTTCTGCCTCTGTCTTTCGGAAAGGTCAGGAGGAAAGCATTTACACGGAAAATGTGAGGACATTTCCTGCCAACAGCCACGACGGCGTCACGATGATTTACCCACGTGAAACCGTGCGACTTCCTCCTACAGAGATCCCCGCGGTTCCAGGAGAAGCAGACAGTTCCCAGGCTGCGTTTTGCAGATGTGGGTTTAACATTGCCCTGACTTACAAACTTCGTCATCTGTCATGGCACCGCAGCCGGCATTGCAAGGCAAGGAAAGACAGGCTGGGTGAGATGAGTGGGGAACCCCACTTCAGAACCTGCCTTCTCACCCGGGTCCGTGCTCAGGAAAGGCCATCTGGTGTCGTTTGGTTTGGATTTGAATCTCCGCCGGCTCGCCATTTTTGGCGTACAGCACAGCAGACGGCGCAGCCACGTCCTTTCCTGCCGAGCTGCCCCTCTCTCAGCCAGCACTGGGCAAAAGGTAAAGAGCACGAGCCACGTGTGTATGCTCTACTTTTCTAAAGCCACAAGAAAAAGCAGCAGGTGGAATGGACATGGTGGCTCACACCTATAATCCCAGCCTTTGAGAGGCCAAGGCAGGAGGATCACTTGAGGCCAGGGGTGGAAACCAGCCTGGACTACATAGCGAGACCCCATCTCTACAAAAGATACAAAATTTAGCAGGGCATGGTGGTGTATGCCTGTGGTCCCAGCTACTCACAACACTGAGCTCGGAGGATGGCTTGAGCCTGGAAGGTCAAGGCTGCAGTGAGCCAAGATCACACCACTCCATCCAGCCTGGGTGACCCAGCAAGACCCTGTCTCAAAACAAAAACAAACACAAACAAAACAGGTGAAATAAATTTAATATCGTTTTATTTCACCCAATACGTCCAAGATGGGATGATCGCAGCCCGCAGGGATGAGCAAAATACTCTGTGGTCTGTTCTTGCACTAGGTCTCCAGCACCTGTGTGTGGATTCTCGGTCCAGGGCAGGGCTCGCCCAGTGCCCGACAGCCGCGTGTGGCCAGACACTGCCCGTCGCCCAGCATGACTCGAGACAGACAGAACTGACTGCCTGGTATGGTCCTGTGTTCAATATAAAAATGCTATTTGCAGCATCTGAAAGTATTTCTCAAGAAATGGATTTATTTCCTTCTGTTTTCTTCCTTTGTCTTCGCTGCATTTGTAAGGGAGAAAAGGGGAAACAGCACAGCAGGAGCCCAGCCTGCGAGCAGTCTACCAGAAACCAACGTCAAATAGGAGAGGCATTAACAACCCCCGCAGTGCACTTTGCCCTGCCTTCCCTGGGTTTTCTTGGACTCCACGTGGCTAAAAAGATATAGGTGTGGGCTGGGGGAGGTAAGGGGAGGAACTAAGCAGCTTTGGATCTAACTTGGATACCTGAGGCGGTGAGCAGAAAGCCCCCTTGGTTCCCAGACGCAGACCCCCAGGGCCCGGTGTTTCTCCAAGAGACAGCTGGAGCCGGTGCCCCTAGGGGAGCAGGGAGAAGCCGGGGTGGAGGCAAAGCTAAGCCAGCAGGTGTCTCTGCTGCAGACCAGAGCCCTCCAGACACCAGGGGACACTCAGAGCTGTGTGCCCCAATGTGAGCTGCATCAGAACTCCCCGCAGGGCTTGTTAAACACATGCTGCTGGGCCATGCCCTGGAGCTCCAACTCTATAGGTCTGGGAGGAGGCTGGAGAATGTGCATCTCCTACAACTCCCAGGAGGGACAGTACTGCTGACTGGGGATGCTTTGAGAACCCTGCTTCAGTCTAGAGCAGGAGCAAGGCCACAGAATCAGCCCTCGTGCAGTCAGGGGGGTGGGGGTGTGCAGTCAAGCCAGTCCCTGGATGTGTGTGCAGGGGCACCTGACCCCCACCCCCAGTCCCGGCAGCACCTGTTAGCCCAGCAGAATTCGTAATTCCCTTGGAAGTGGACAGGTGCACAGTCGTTAGGGCACTCCTGGCCCCAGGGACAGAGCATCCCAGCAGGACAGCGCATGTGGGCGGAACACCAGCTTCCCCACCGCCCTGCCAGCTGTCAGCGGAGGCAGCAACTGGCAAATCCGCTATCACCAGGTAGCTGTGGCCCACGGGATGCAACCTCCCTGCCAGATTCCACCTACCGTCTTCTTCACTGCAGATTTCTTCAAGGCTGGCTGAGCTACCAACACCCAAACAGGGAAAATGTTGCTGAAGCAAAATGCCCCATTGCCAGTGTTTCCACACCACTTTTAACTTTTGCAGACTAATAAACATGGTCACGAGTGCATAAGAACATTTGGCCAACAGTGGACCATATGTATGGTGGTGCTCCCATAAGATTATAACAGAGCTGAGAATCTCCTGTGGCCTGGCTGCAGAGCTGTGGTCATGCTGCAGAGTGATGCCCTCCTTCTGTTTGTGGTGATGC